>VWZX01010273.1:844678-1100441 GCA_013399015.1 Galbula dea
AATTGTGTAAGCTCCATGCTTGCAAAGTGTTTGGCATGGATCCGTTCACTCGCTTTGTTTTCTGTGGCTGGACACAGAGGGAAGCCACATTCAGCACATTAACAGCTGCCACCTGTTGCTCTGTGCTACTTCAGAGGAACCCTGAGGCTGGGGACTCACACTGTGCTATGGCCCTTGATGTCCAGGAAAGTTTGAGATATCAGGGGTGTGCATTTGTCCCTACATTTTTCTTGCTTCTGCAGGACATGATACAGGGGGATTTGGAAGTCTGAATGGAGAAGAGGTCCTTGGAGTAACTTGAGCACTACTTTGGCGCTGGTCACTAGGAGGAATTTTCAAGCTCCTTTTGATGTGGCTGTCCTGGAGACAAACTCTTCTTGGCTAATTTACTGTGGTCAGAAATTTTGCTGCCACAGATTACTCTAGAATTCTTAAGTACCTGAAGCACAAGGAATAGCAAGTGAATGCAAAGAGAAAGATCTTACTAACCTTGTCAGTGATGTTTGTAGGACATCCATAAGATTTCTCCCCTTCTCTGTGCACTACAGGTTAGATGGTTAGACTGATCTCCATCCCTATGTACTTTCCTGTACATATGTAAAGAAAAAAAAAAGAAAAAGAAAAAAGGCATATCAGTAATGCAGCTAATTCTCAGTATCTTGAAGCAATTGACACAAGTAAATGAATTAACTCATCACTTTATATCACTTGAGGCAAATGTACTATTTGGAGTACCTCTTGTTAAGAATAAGCAATTTAAGGTCCATTAGTATTTCGAATATTCTGCTTCTTTAAAACCACAGTCAAACCTAAATGTAAATGAGTAGAGAGAAGCAGCTATCAACCTCTTGGTTGTACCAGACAAACTTAAAAACTCTTCATATATTTCAGAATACTGTGAAAAGGTTTTACTATAGATGCAAGAGAGGCCTTAGGTTTCCAAAAGAGGGTTCTCATACCTTGGGCTGAAGTTTCTTCTAGCTTTCTAAAGTTTGAAAACTACAATATGGATTGAGGAGAAGAAAGCAATTCTGGTATACAGATTTTAAGCTTTTAATATTATTCCAGGGTAGTCTTGTAAAACACTGTGTCTGTGTTTCATTCTGCTATTTGCATACCAAAAGTCTTTCTTCTTTATAATGGCTACAGTCCCTAAGATTATGGGAGAGCTGGAATTATTTTTTTAAATAATAAATACCTAGCCTCACTTTTCATTCAAAATTTCCAAATGATTCATGGCCTCCTTGTCCTGGGCTTGACCCGAAGAACTTAAAGATCAAATCACTTTCTTTCATTTATGATACTATAAAAGGAGTGGTTTCATATTTTAATTAGATTTGTGACACATCCATAGTGCAGTGAACAAAATATCTATTACTGTGATTTGTTCAACACTTTCAGTAACAGAACAAGGAAAGAATTCTGAAAAACTTCTGGAAAAAAAGAATGTTCTTTTTCTCCTCATTTCAGTCACATTCGAGTCTCAAGAAGTTCCTCAACTGTAAAAAGCTATTTTTGTCTAAGCAGTAAAGGTAGGGATGTTACAGAAGTCACAGGGATTTCTGGAAAGCCAAAATCCTTTCACTGTGGTGCCTAATTTAGTCTTAAGTCTTTTCCAAATGTTGAAATATACTTTCAGGGCCACAGACCTTACAATTCATACAAAACAGGAGTGTCTGTAGGTAATGGCTGTCGACTGAAAGAGGGTTGGCTACTATTTCACTACTGAAGAATGAATAGTTGGATCCTGGCTAATACAGATCCTGCCTTTCACCCAGCCCAACTTTCCCTGAATCCACCAATGCAGGTGAAACTGCCATCCAGAAAGTAACAGATTAATGCAACAAGATACAAAAGTGTGTCCATATTGACAACAAGATGCTACTGAAAGGAGTATACTAGGTGACTTGTTGCCATGCAATGTGGAAGAAAAATTGCTTCCTGCTTTACACAATTTACACTTGTGGTTTAATTAGTCCTCATCTGCTGTTGAAACAGCAACACAATGCTGAGCTGAACTCACTCTTACACTGGCTTGATAAGCTTGTAGAGAGATATGCCAAAAATAAAAGATGTGCTGACTCTGCCCATTAAGAACATAAAATGTATTCCAAGACTACTGTATGTCCATTGTATGGCTTAGATCTGGGTTAGATTAACTCAGAAATATCCAAAAAATAGTTTCCATCACCAAACAAAGACATTAGACTATGATGAATCAGGATTAGTGTTCTGCAGCTGTAGGGAAGATACTTTATAATTAAGCCTGCACCCTCCAGCAGATCTCTGTTGGAGGTACCAGCTGTCTTTGGCAAAAACTGGTTTGAAATCAGCCTGGCTTCCGGCTGAATAGCTCTGCTGGTGAGGAAGAAAAGCCTGTATGTTTCTATGGCTCCTACATAGCAAAATCTCACTTAGAGTATCTGAATTGTGGAGCTAATACATCTTTATTTTCTTGCTTTTCATTTCTCTGCAAGATTTATGACTCTGTAAAAAAAAAAAAAAGAAAAAAGCCTATTTACACAAATTGTTGCAAAATCAACCATTAATTTTCTACTCAAATGGATGTGATGGGTACAATGCAAAATGATCCTTCTATAACAGAGCAGAAGTCAGGTTAAACCTTAAATTCCTTTGCTTTTTGCTTTTCTAGCTTACTGATCTGCATAGAGACTCAAAGGCAGGGTAGGCCCCTGTGTCAGGAACGCGTGTGCTGGCTGGATTGCAAGAACAGAATGCAAAGGCTGTTGGCCTAAAGCTAAGTAGGATCTTCCACCTGACTCATAAGTATTCCACACCAATATCTCTGGTAAATGTCTGAAGCATTTGAACACAGAAATAATATCAAGGGTACTTCCCTCATAGCTGTGTCAAGCTGTGACAACAGGTCCTGAAAGAGGATATTTTTACAATACTTTATCTTGTCATTATCCTTTCTTTCCAATGCCTACTTGTTCAGGGAAGAACATCAAAGTCCTTTCATGCTGAATGGGTTTAAGGGCAGTTAGGTGGTTGTTTATATCCCTGAAGCTACGCAATGCTCATGTCTCAGCATCAAGGTGAGGCTTCTGTCAAACAAATTCCACAGAATTGTTATTTTTAAATTTGCTTCTAATGTTAGTTTATCCTGGCTGGTAGAAACGCCCTCCTTTCCCATTCTCCACATTACTACATCACCTGTCCAGCAATAGCTCAAAGTTGATAGCACATAGGTATAAATTTAGTCAACTCTTGGCAACAACTGGCTCGTTACTGTGTCCTTGAGGTGACCCATTTCCAAAGCCTTCTCTTTGGTAAGTCTGGGTCAGAGCTGTCTGTGCCCTCAGGCCACAGAAGAAGAGGGAGTTCTTGACTTGCACCTGCTCCTTTTACTACCAGTGTTGCGTTCCCACAGGTATTCACTCTCCCCAGTTGCAAAGGGGTCCATAATTCTGATTCTGAAACCCGTGCTGCTGTTAGAAATGTGCTGCTGGGAAAGGCTACTGGGCAAGAGGTTGTTGCAGCCATCTCCTGGCCAGAAGAAATGGCAAGCAGGGCTGGAGCACTGCTGTCGTGGCACTTCTGTGAGGAACATGGGCAGAAAAACCACATGTCCATGCTGTGTGGAGAATATGCACCTGGCTGTGGACTCTTCTCATTTCCCATCACACCACCATTTTTGGTGTAAGGCACACTGTTGTGGCAAATTCCAAATAAAAACATCCCCTCTGTAGCCTTTTGGCAGTTTCTTGGCTGCAATCCTGTGCAGTCTGTGGGCTTGAAATGAGACTAATAGAGCAACTTACAGTTCCTAGAGCTCTTATTTTAGACTCTCTCCAAATGCTCAGTTGGACCTTCTTATTTCATTGCTTCACACTCAGTTCAGATTTAAGAGATCTTGGCAACTTTGAGAGCCATGAAACATTTTAAAGTGATTAATAAGACTGCACACTTAGAGCACAGGATGACTCCTGCAGGACTCTGCCTGCGTTTCCTGTTAACGTCAGAAAACAATTCATCCAAGTAAAGTAGGAAACAAGTGGATTTTTTCATATGCATCCATAACAAAGTCTAAACAACAGGAATAACAACAAAGTGCTTAATACACAATATTTTCAACACAAAACATACTAAAAAGCACTTTCTTAAAGAAAACAAACCTATTCATATTATAAGTAATTTGTCAAGGTCTCCAAATCAAAATTTATCTGTCTAAATACATACACATTAAAGTCTTTTTTCATTTTCCCATAATGTCTTCAACTGCCTCAGTGACACATACTCTTCCTACCTTCTCTCATACTGGAGAGCCCACCCCCTGGATGCTCAGTGCTGCTGACAGATCAGACTGCTTCTTCAGGCAAACTCCTGAGGCTTTGGCTATCAAGGTATCAAAGCCAAACCTCACAGTCCCCCCAGGTGCTCTAACCCATGTCCTCCTGGAGCTGACTGTGCGCCAGCCTGTGGTCTGGCAGAGTCCTTGGGTGATGTCACTGCTGCTGCCCAAGCACAGGAGGGGGATCCTGGTTTCTCACATATGGCCTGTGTTTGCTCATGCAGCCAAGGGACATGTACCACTAAATGGCAGGCTGTTTGGCTGGAGGCTTGCAGGCCGGTACAACCTGATCAGGCTGGGTACTGCCACGTGTCTGTACATGGTTCCCAAGGATCACAATAGCGGTCCTCAGAAACAGGCCAGACAGTCACTGCTGTCACCAGCTATGGCTTTATTGACATGTTGCCTTCTCTACTATGCTGTCAGCAGCTTTAATGAGGAAATCCCACTGTTGCTTTCCACACTGCCTGTGTAGTTTATAATTTTTTCTTTTTCTAATGCAAAGGTTAGGTGTTTCTTTGATGTAATTGTTGATAAATATTATCCTTTGCTTCTCTATGTTTTTTCCAGCAGCACAATGTCAAGAAAGTCTCCGGCCACTTGGTAATACTCGTTGCAAAGCTCTCCCTTGTTTCCTTAGAGCAGAAAGCTGTCTGTGCTCACACTGGAAAAGACCATATGCTAAGAAATCTGCTGGTGCTTTTGTGGCCCATATAGCATTTCTCTTTTTTCCCTTAGGGAAGAGCAGTCACAAAGAGTCCCTCACTTAGCGTTCGGAAGTGGAAGTGCTTACGGTAATACTAGCACTGCCTTACCCAAATAGGCCAAGAGACAAAGAGCTCTGAACTAGTTGAACTACTGAGGTCGAAACAGATTTATACAATTATATATCTATTTTTATTTATTTATTTGTAGATATGTTTCTCATACTCATATTTATTTTCCCCTCTGGTAATATGATATTCCTACAAGTCTATTCCTTTGTTGCATTTTGGCTTCACTTCCTGTCAAATTATTTCATTTTATTTAGCTTCACCTGTCAAAATACATGAGCTAATTCTCTCTGTGATGACCTGCCACTTCTTCTTAGTCTCCAGTGACAGGGTGCAGCAACTGCATGCCTGCAAAGCCTGTGCCATGAAAATCACCTGGGCACCTTTACATACACAAAAGCAGAGTAGACAGACCCAGAATGAAATGCCTTCGCCAGCTCGGCACTTTCAGGTACTGCCAACCAAGAAATCTCTGTGCACAAACATTGCCCTTTCATTCCTTTCATCTCTGGGTTGTCAGATGTTCAATGTGTAGGATTTAATGCAATGGACACCATAATTTATCTGAATTTATACTTTGCTAATTCTAAAACCTTTCTGAGGGAACTTACTTAGGGCTTGGGGGGAAAAACATGGCATTCTGGTATAATGGGTCTTCTAAAACAGTTTCTGATTCTATGAATTGACTGCATACTACCTGACTAAAGGCAGCAGCAGAGGGAAGAACTCTCTGTAATACTATGGTATATATTTTGGTCATTTTTACTGCTGTGATCAAGGGCGTTATGGTTTATCTGACTTCTTACTCAATGTGCAGAGCTACGATAGTTCCATGTCACCTTGCAACACAGAAAGTCCTTGTCTGGCTAGGCTGAGGGTTGTCCAGCAAGTCATTGCTTGCACTAGGAGTGGTGACATGCATTGCCAGAGTATCCTGGGTAGAGAGATACCTCTTTCATCTCCCCTGTGGAAGTGGGCAAGTGAAAATTGGTGTTACGCAAGACTTCATTGATGCTGTTCAAAGTGATGAGTTTTACTCTTAATGTTATACTGAAGGAACACATGTGGTGACCAGTGATTGATTACCTTCACAAAGCTCATTTTCACTCAGCAGTGGTGAATTTCAGAACAGTGATAATAACAGATATCATTGCCTACGTTCTCTCTCCCTTATTGTCCACTGTTCCATGGAAATCAAAAAGTGATTAATTCCTCTAACAGTATTTGTGGTACTCTGGAAACATTGGCATGAAGTGGTAGGCACTGCATATTTACCTACAGAAGGAAAAGTCCATAAAAAGTAGCCTTTAATAGTGAAAACTGAGGACAATACATCAATCAAAGAACTGGAAGATTGTCTGTGAGGAAATAAGACTATGCAGAGAAACAAAGCTCTCAGCAGGGATCAGGACTTCAACAGAACCAGGGATGAACAGGAAAGATATGCCTACCTGTAAGCTCGTGTGTTTGAAGAAATAGAATTGGAGCTGGAGGCTTTGGAGGGATGCTTGACTGACCTTGGAGCTGCAAGTTACACAACCTGAATAAGGAAAAAAATAGATGGCTCATGTTACCAATTCAAACAAGCAAGTACTCCTCTTTGGGAGATTCTAGCTGTTTCCAAACGTGAATGCTTCTAAAAAGGCCACAAACATATAGATGGCCAGAGATCCAGAGATGATAATATATGCCAGTGGCAGTTTGTCTGGAGTGCATCATTCTCTACAGCAAAAAGCCCAGCAGAGGAGAAGATTGCAATGGCCAGTGCAGGTGCATCCTCCTGTCTGAGTTGGTCAAACTAGCAGCTTGCTCCTCCTCTTAAGGGTCACCAACTGCAGAGACTATAGTGCTGGGTTAAGGTACTGCTATAATTCATCCCCTCCCTCTCCGGTGTCAGAAATGGCAGCTGCTGGACCTCCTGCCCCTGATGCATGCTTGAGCAGCACCTCACCGGGTGCACAGTGCCAGTAGGAAATAGAAGTAATGAGGCTCAATTAAGCAGCTCCCCATAAAGCCGTGGATGAACTTGTCCCAGCAAGAGTACCTAGATCCAGTGGCTCTGTAGGGTGGTTGTGTGATGTGCAGCTGGTTCAAAGCCATTTGTAGAATGCTGAATATTCCTCCTCCCTGTGGGACACACTTGCCCTTTTGAGTACTACACACACAGGGTGTAGCCAGAAGACCACAGAGACAGAGGATTTTAATGCTACCTTTTCCATATTTATACACGGCTGTTTGCCAAGAAGTAAGAATAGACAAAGACAGAAAAGGTCTACACCTTCATAAAAATCAAGAAGGCTGTATCTGTCATAAGATTTTGGCTGTCATAACACTGGTTTGCTTCTGCAATGACATTTGGGCATCATTTAGCTTTGCTCTCATTAGTGCATATGTAGGACAACATTCACCTTCACATAGAGGGCTAGCAGAATTTTTTTGTGTCTTTTCTTCTTCCCAAGAGTCTTCAGTGTGGGACTTAAGTAGTGACCAGAAGTTTTGCAGCCTTGTCCCAATGGTGCATTTCTCCAGAAATCTACAGATCTGAAAACATAAACCATTTATTCCCATTAAGAGCAGGTAGGGAGAAAAAGAAGAACAAAACAGTCTTGCTTAAGTTTAGTATCATTACAGCTTGGTTGTGTAGGGTGGGGTTTTTTGGTTGATTCCCCCTCCCCCGCCCCCAGGCCTTTTTCCTCTGATTGCTCTCCTACAGACTATGCTCCTAAACTTCCAGTCATGGTGAAAATGGGAAGTCAGCCTCTGATGTCAGGCCACAGAAACTGCACTTCCTTCCTTCAGGGAAGCAATGATGTTTACTGTAGACTTCACACTTTCGACAACATATTGACATGGCACTTAGTTTACTTTTGCTATATTAGCACATGAAGCTTGCAGAACTGTACATATATAATCTTGTACTTGGTAACCAGAGGAGCAATGCTGTTCATTGCAGAGCACCACTCCGCAGGACAACTGCATGGCAAAGCGACCTGGATGTGCAGTGGGGGGGACACCTTTTGGCATAGGCTTGGACAGGTGATGGTCCCCTTGCAAGGTGGCATTCAAAAGAGGAGATGAGAAATCTAATTAATTCAAAGGTCCCAGGTATTCCAGGAGAAGTTTTTACTGACTGACAGTAAGACAATATTTGCATCATTGTCCAAACATGTAGCCTTTGAATAATAATAAAATTGCTATTCTTTGATATAGACTATTTTCAGAAGTGACCTGATAACAGCAGAAGCAAAACACTCAATTTCACAGTTACACTGAAACAAAATAATTACAGAACATATGCAGAAATTAAAATTGATTACAGGCAATTTGTATTAAGAAACTAAACACCCCCTAAAGCTAGACAACTTCAACAATTTCATTTTGGTTTTGTTACAATTAGTTATCCTCTCTGTATAGCTATTTAGGCCTGAGATCTTTTCTTCATGTCTGCTCTAATCCCATTCTGTTGCTGTCTTCCATCATGCTAGAGATGCTCTAGGTCCTAGACAATGTGGATATTCAATTCATGTAACTAAAATGTAACTACAAGCATCTTGTACATTTTCCTTATCACAAAGAAATTTATACATTCAATCCTAACAAACTTTATGGATGTGTTTCTTGTTTTGAATCTTACAAAGTATCTACTAGAGACAAATGGGATAATTTCCCATGAATCCAGCAAACACTGATACGAATAGTATTGCCACAAAAAAGCTCTCATAAGAAAACCCTTGTGAAAATTACAGAAATACAAGCATCTCCTTGACTGAAGATGTACAACCTCCAAATCCCTGATTTCATCAGCTTTCAACCTTCCTGATATTACCACCCTAAGAAAAAAGAAGCTGCTTCTCTCCTTCCTGATCATATTTTGAGAGCTGCCTAGAAAACCATACCTAGAATTGATCTTTCCATACACGTCCCCTCCAAAAAAACCCCAAAACAGCAAAGGACCAAACATGCCATTGCTAAGTCCTGTTAAGCCATTTGGTGGCTCACCTTCAGAGGCTCCTGAAATTGTTTTGCTCACCCTTGAGATCTGTAGAAGTTTTGCCACCAGCACCAGAAGGCAAAGTACCCGGGTCATCCTATCCCTTTTCGCACTCTGACAGACCCCATTTGTTCATGGATCATCAGCAAAGTATTTCTGAAAGGACAACAGAGCATTTGTTCAGATGCTGTAAGTGGGAAAACAAACCCAGCTAGCAGCGTGCTGTGTCTGTCCTCTTTCCTTTAGCAAGTAGTTTGAGGACCATGACAGCACTACCAAGTCTTAACAGACTTGGAGTGAGTGACACCAAGCTGTCCATCAGCCAGTGAGAAGGATCTGACAGTGAGTTAGAGCTGAAGGAAGTTAGATAGAGAACATCTGCCTTGAGCACCGAGCAATCAAGGAAGATAACTGCCCTCATTCGTGGCTCTGCATAGTGACCTCCTTGGCTATGGTGCAGTTCTCACTGACACTAAAGTGACCCCAGTTAATGACCTCCCACCACTGCAACCAAGGGCAGTATTTGCAGCTCCTCTCTTCCTATTCTTTCTTATAAACAACTACAGATGATCCTGTCTTCAGCCTTATGGCTGGGGGCCAGGATGCAGATACCACTTACACCATCAAGAAAGAAAAAGTTGTGGTAGATCTGACCTAATGCTTAGTATAAGGTCTACTACAAGTTGGCTGCTCGACTTGGGCACACTCCTAATTACCTGGTGGGAAAAAAGGAACAGGAAAGAAAGTACTTAGCAATGAAACCTAGTATTTTTTTCTTTCCTCTGCATTCCTCCCCTATCTTCATTTGTTTCATAGCTTTGCTGCCAAAGGCAGAGGAGGAAAATTAAAATGGTGCAAGTCTAAAAAGCCATTTTTGGTAATGAGTTTTGGTACCAAATTTGAATCCATACTTCTTCATGTGGCTTACTTTTATCACACACACCACAACCTGGAAGTATCCTACAGTTTTTCACCTGTCAGGTTGGGTGTTTAAATGTACAACATCTACATACATTTCAAGAACGCCGATCTGCGGTTTCAGAATGGAATGGTGCCAGTCTCATAGGCCATCTGGCTAAGCTCGGTGCTAGGACTTCATAAATAAGGATGACATGGGGTCACTTAATGGAAAGGCACTGACATTTTATCCATGGTTTATTACTGTCCTCTGGTCCAAACTGAAGTGAGCTTATGGTCTCAGCTAAGTTTTCAATGGACAAACTGTTCCTGACACAACTTCCCTCTCCCTGTTGTAAAGTACTCATACGCTGCAGAAAAGATTTTATGGACCCAGTTCTGTGGCCCATACCCTAGCAGCATGCTCACTGACTTCAACAGTCAAAGGCACTACAGAAATTAATTCTGTACCAGTGCAACAGTCAAGGAGGGAGCACACACAAACCCCTGCCCTTTCACTTACAAAATTAGGAAATTCAACACTAAGTTAAAGAACTCTTATCATAAAAGTAAGAGTAGGTCACAGGGCTGTAACACACTAGGACTCTGCAACACGACCATGCTCATGTTCATGTGCACACAAATTCTGTTTTCAAATGCTTTTTGGCATAAAGAGGCATTTTGATTTAGAAAAAGGCTAAGAACTGCTATGAGGACCTAATTCATTTATTTCTCCTAGGAAATATGTTCTCTTCTGTTCTCCTCAGAGGGATGTGTCTTTGTAGACAGGGTCACCAGAGCCAGGAGAGGGGAAAAGAATCATTTTGCAGATTCATGATCATGGTTTCAAGAATTTTCTTTGCTGGGCACTTGTCTTAGTCTTTTTGTGTGTGTATGCGAGGGAAGACAGGTCCTCAAAATAAGTAAAAGACAGATTCAAGGAAGAGAGTAATCTGTTCTGTGTCCCTAGAGAATAGGGCAAGAAGTAGGCTTACCTGCAGCTAGAGGTGTTTTAAGGAACAGTAAAGCTAAGGAAGCAGAGGAAGACTTCCCAAGGAGTCCCTGTTGGTGAAGGTACTTGGAAGGAAACTGATCCTGGGAAGATGCAGGTGCGGTTGAGGACAGAATAAATAAATAACCTCTTGATAGATATTTCAGCCCTGTGACTGACAAAAATGTTCTACTCCCTTCCACCAATCTGCTGGTTTCCGAGATCTTCTAGCCTGCTCCACTGAAAGCAGTAAAAAAAAAATCTTGGTTCTTCCTATCTGATCTCAAGTGAGACTACACCAAAAGCAGCAAGTAAAACAGAGAAAATGTAGCTTCAGAGGATGAAACGTGGAAAAGAAGGATACGCTGATGGCATGTGAGCTTTTTCTCAGTCTCCCAGTGAAATACTAGGGCTTGGCAAGCAAGCAGAGAGCCTGCTGCTGGGTGTGCAGGGATGTGTGTCCACCGGGCACCAGAACAGCTGGTCACACAACCAGCCCATGGGTCATCCCAGTAAATCAGTGGTCTTCTAAACTTTACCAGGAATTATTCAGCAACATCTAATAATTAACCCCAAATATACTGCAGGTAACATGAAGAGCAGCTGACAGAGTCTAGGAGTAAAGACACCACATAAAAAAATGAACCCAACAGGCTGCCATTAAAATGAGGCAGACTCCACACGAACTGATGGCTGCCAAAGTCATGTTCATGAAGCTAGAACTTTTCTTTTTAGTGCCCTTTTAAAGAAGCTGAAAATATCCACTAACCCTGAGAACAAACATATCATTTTAAAGCAGAATAGGCCTGTAAGACTTCTTAACACTTGTTCGTTGATTATATTAATGCCAGAATATATTAAAGAAGTGCAATATAAATTTGATTTTAATTGTTTTGTACACACACCAGTGAAAAGGAACTGATTGGATACAGTTCACAGGCAGTATGTTAATACGTTATTTTCATATGATGATAGCTTTGCATAATCTTTCTTTTTCCAAGATTTAGAAGAACCTGTTGTTAACCAAAGCACAGGAGAGAGGAAGAATACAATTTACATAAAATCGGCTACCCTACACATTAATTAGTAATGTGGCTGAGCGGAAGGTGTGTTCACTTAGTAGAAAGTACACTTTATAATTTATACACCAGCTGTTTCAGTGCTTTCTAGTCCATTTTCCTCCCTGCCTGCCTCTAATGAAATCGTGTTACTGGAGAATTGACTGGGGTGAATTGAGATTTTAATCCCATTGACGCTTCTCTATGGAAAGGCACACTGGTGGGAAATTTTAATGGAAGGTCTGTAATCAGAAGACACTTGTATTCAGTCCCCCACTATAATGACTCTCATCAAATGTTAAAGCCCAGGCAGTGTACAGAAGGCTAGAATTTCAAGGTTTTTGACCAACCCCATTTGAGGCATTCCTCTGGGAGTGTGTGATTACTCAAGTTTAGCAGTTTATTGCCTCATCTTTCAATATCCACTGAAGCACAAAATTCTCATCTAGGTTGCTCTTTTTACTTAAAGAACAGGCCAAAATAGACTGCAGAGCTACTAGCACTGTCACTGAGGTTAATTCTTGCTTCTCAGTTAACAGGAGATCAATGGAAAAGCTTTAAAATATTAGAACACAAATGCTGCTTAGTCTCTAAAAAGGCCCAGCAGCCTTTGTAAAAATTCTGGTTCACACCACCCTTTTCCAATACACACACTCATTTGTTTATTACCAAGTGCTCCTTTAAGGCTAAGGGTAACATTAATTGCGAGGTGGTGCTGTTCTGCAAAGAAGGATGTAAACATGTATTAAAATCCAGCAGAGCGAACAGTTTTCCAATTCCCCAAACTTTGCAGTCAAGAAAAGTACAGTCATTAAAAAGAGAGGTGGTCAAAAAGCAAGCTGAATTGGGAGTTAATGGGACTCATTATGTCGGCTGCATGTTAGTAATGTCTGCTTCTTTACCAGAAAAACAAGCAGAAATAGACACAGAAAAGCAAAACTCACTTAAACAAATGCCTGTTAAAATCCCTATGAGGAGAATGCATTTGCTCTGAACAGACACAAACACATCAATTAATACAGTGGAAGCCACTTGAACAAATACCTGTTAAAGAAATAAACTGGAAAAATGAAGGGACTTCTGACAAAAGATGTCAAATGCTGTTGAAAGGAATAAATCCATTTAAAAGACAACATATTTTCCAAATGCAGCAAGTCAAAATAGAAGGAATAATAGGAAGAATTCCTCTGAAGAATTAATGTCAAATGAAAAAAAGAGTCTTACCCTTCCTTCTCCTTTTCCCTCCTCCCAGAAAAAAGGAATCAAAATGAGGGCTTCTTTAATAAGCATCTCTCTGGCAACTTAATGAACACATTTGAATGACTTCCCTTATTCCCTGTTCCTTTCTTATTGAATTGGTCAGACAAAGGTCTAATTTGGGAGTGTTTTTACTTAAAGGAGTTCTTTCTTTCTGACACTTCTTTCGGGCCAGCATGGGTTCAGGATTTTCTGCTCCTTGTGCAATTCATTCCCCTCTGCTCTCTTTCTCATTTTACTTATTTCAAAAAATGTTAGGATCCACTTGTTATTAGAGGTTCCTTTTTTACAGCTTCCAATCTGAATAGGTATCTACATTCTCACATTCCCTGCAGAATGCATTGCGGTTATTGTGTATGTACTAGAATTCACGCAGGAAGGATTACAATGTAGCTTTTCATTGGATTATGTTTGTGTGAATTTTTCAGGGCATATTTAATGTAGATATACATGTATAGATTTTTCTGTGTGCTTCAGTGGCTTTCAGGAAGTCTTCATTTAGACTTTTCCTACTCAACTTTGGTGGGATTATCTGAGAGCTCCAAGTGTCCAGATTTGAAGTGAGCATTCAAACTTCAGACTTCTTTATAGTTTCTGTAACAGGTCTTATGTTGTATCAGCTCTAACGGTTGCAGACTCTCCCCTGTTTCCTTTTACTAGCCTCCTGTCCACTTCTTGGACAGTTTTCTCTGTCTCTAACCTGGCAAGTCAACCTTTGTTCCCAACAAGCTTTTGCTGATGTCTCTCAGAAGTACCAATCCATACATCAATGATCTGCATGCTCCACAGACATCCATTAATTTATGCCTTCAGCACCTATGTTAGGCATGTAATATTACATCAGTCTGGCAGAGAGCGAGCTGAAACAGAGACAAGCAACTGAGTCACCCAAGGGCACTCAGAAAATTTGCTCTAGAGCCAGATATCTCATCCAGACCCCCACTTCTTAAACCCAGATATTACTGAATAAGTTTTGTGTGCTCCTAATGCACCAAAAAGAGCAAAATACAAATCCAAACATTCTGAAGTTGTGCCTAACCATGTAATACCAACAGCTTACTACATGGGCTGTCTTTTCTAGCTCTCCAGAAGTGAACAGCTTAGCAACTAATAAATAAGGCCACTGAAACCTGATTAAATTTGAGCAAATGTGACATTCTGTCTATAAAGGACAAGGAGGCTTGTGAGCACAGAACAGCACACCACTCACTCCATACTCACCTTTCTTATTGATGCTGATCTAGTTACGTACTCTCTGTTTTGAAGAGGACACACCAAAGAAAATGGTGAGGGAAGAGTTGGTCAAAGGGGAAAGAAAAAGATGCATCAACACAATAGAATAATTGGCTAGGTTGTGGTATTGCTGGAAAGGACTGCAAGGGGTCCTGGACCATGAATGGATCAAGGCATTAGCAATTCTGCCACCAAAACTAAAGACAGAGGAGTTTGTAATGTGTTTAATAGAGTTGTCGTATAAGAAAGGAAAGGGATAAAGAAAATATGTCCCAGTAAAGAACACAGAGACAGAAACTATACCTGATCTTTCAGGACTTCCTAGCACCATCTTTCTTGAATGCTTAGTGCCTTTTTGCCCTTAGGTATTCAAACAACCCTGTGTTAGTTAAGCGTATTCTGTATCACTAGACAAAACTTACAGAAAGAGTAAGAATTTCGTTTTCTGATTGAAATACAATTATTGGCATCTGCTGATTTCAGTATTTCTGCAGTGTCCCATGACTGCCATGTGCTATTTGAGCTATGAAATATGGCAAAGAGGGTCACAGGAACAACAAGACCACCTACTTCTAACAAAACTATTCCTGTTTCTGACAGGAAAGCCCTCTTAAATACATTTGCACAGCACTTAGCACAATGAGCCCTGTTCTTCAGTGATATAACAGTAATAACTGCCAATAGCACTATTTATGGATGTTTTATCTTTTCAACAACATAGGGGTGCTTTTCTAATCCACAAAGGCTATAAACTTGAACTATTGCACTATTTCTAAGGGCAGAAGTGAGGCCAGAGATCAGGCAGATGAAGCATGTATTTTGTGATTTATCAGCTCATTGCTACCACCTTCTTTCTGCAGTGAAGTCATAGGGAGGTGATTATCAGTGCTTAACACAAAGGTAAATAAATATAACATATTCTGGAGGCCAAAGCAATAATCCTATTCAGAAAGACATAAAAATTGATATTACTGGGAAGTTATAAGCCACCTGCACTTCCTGTATAAGGTAGTTATAAGGCAATTTAACAGAAAAGGTACAACCGTTGTTCTGTCAAAAATCACCATAAGAAAAATTAGACAAAAATGCAGACATCTACAGTAGGAATCAGTCTCACATGAGTCCTGGAGGGTAACTAGATAGCCTAACATGGCATAGGTCTTGACTCTTCCTAGACTAGAGCTATATAGTCCATGACATTCATGAACTTCTTGGCCTCTGTTAGCTTCTAATAGCTTAACACACCATATGTTTTATCCTCAGGACAGACCTCCTTCCAGAACATGGTCCCAAGGAAAAGAAGAAAAATCCCCAAAACCTAGTACTGCCATTCAGAGAGAAAAGGCAAGTTAGTGGACACAGAAAAAAGAAATGTTGTCTTTGAAATTTTGTTGTGTTGAATCACTTAAATGAGATCATAAGCTACCATAATATATTGATTTTTTTTTTTCATTTCCTGGGAGGGTGCCATTTGAAGGAGACTATGTGCTTTATATTTGTTTTAGGTATTGTTTAACACCAGATTTTACTCCTGGGAGAGGGACTATGTGCAGACCACTCTCTTAGGAGGGAAAGAAGTGCCCTTCACAGCACAAATAACCCCCAGCAAACACCAAAGTGCCACTATATTTACTTTCCACATGCAGGCAGACTAAAGAGTGTGCTTAGAAAGGCCATGACCATGATTCAGGAACCAAGCTATTGTTACATGTTTTCACTGAATAGAAAGTGGATCCCCAAAGCAATGCATATGTTTGCCTGATAGTTATTAAACAGGGATTTGTCTGCAGATCTTCTAGGGAAAACCTAGCAGGAAAGAGTTGAGTGTCTGCCTCAGTCTTGGCATGCAGTAGTATAGCTCCATTACCATTAGGGAATTGGCATATGTCTGGAATTAGGCACACTGGCAATCAAGCCACTTCTTTACAAATAACTAAAAAAGTGAGCAAACTGCTTGTTATCAAATTGACTCAGGCATCTGGGACACAGTGGGTGAATACTATTGATTATTTTCATTCAGGTTTTAAAGTGAATTTACTTTGGCCAACTGCTCTCCTTTCATATTTACTTGCCATGAACATTTGAGTGATCAAGTTTTACTAACAGAGATGTGACCTTGACCAAGTCCTTTTACCCCTTTGCACTTCCATTTCCTCCTCCTCTCTTACCTGTCTCAGTTGTAAACTCAAATAGATTGCATCTATTAAGGTCTAACTAAGCTTACTGGGCCCTCTCTTTTCTGGGATCACTCTGCACAAGTCTAAAACAAATCAGAATAACAATAAATTGCACAAAATGCATTTCAAAGTCTCATATATGGTGGGTGTTAGTGGGAAAAGAATTTGAAAGTCAAGGGTAACATCTGAGCATGATGCACTTGCTTTCTTGTTCATCCAAAGATCTAAACCATCTGCCTGATTGCAGTGAGGTCACAGCTGAAATGGTGAATACTGAGTGGGGGCTACATGCATCAGATTGCTTCCCAGTGAGATGGAAAAAAACAGAAAAGAACTTTTAAATGACTGTTGAACAAAAAGCTAATATAGAACCAGACTCTGATCTGCTCAGAGAAATTTCAAGAGTACAAAAAAGTCACTACTTTTGTTTGATACATTACTTGCAAATTACATATTCTGTTGTACCCCGGTGCTTTCTCAAAGCCCAGTAACCTGCTTCAGTTGCCTTGTAAGCAGACAGCTTATAAATAGAAGCAAAAATAATAATAAAAATTTGGTTTTTTCTTTTCTCTGGTACCAGACATGCATGAGGCCTCTAGGTTCTTCAGCTACCAAGAGCTGTTGCTCGAACAACATAACTCAAGTAAATTCTACTCTCCTACAGACTTCTGTCATAGGTCCCTTATGTGCTCCACTACTTTAACCCAAGCCCTTTCCCTTTCCCTCTGTAGTCCCAGAACACTCCAGCTCTTCCCAGATTCCTGGCTACTTTTACTGGCAAGAGAGAAGACAGCACATATGGAAGCTGGTTTAATTGTATACCTGCTTACCTCCTGTGCTGAGCAGGCCATTACCAAGCAGAAAGAATAATGGTCCTATTCCACGTCTCTGTGTGTGAGTTTGTATGAATTTTTATCTTCTCCTTTTGTTGGCTTTATGCTTTTCCACACAATTGCAGGAGTTAAATAACTTTGAGACCTCTCCCTCATCCAATTTTGTCTAGGCTATACAACCTGTTCAAGAATTAGTAGAGAGTAACCCACAGAGGGCATACCTGTACAATGCTCACATCCACAAAAACTCTCATCTTGCAGAAGCTGTTTTGCCAAGTCCAAGTGCAGTTCTGTCTCCATAGGCATGGGATCTCAAGCCCAGAGAATGTTTTGTACAGCAAAGCCACCATCTACAACATCCCTTCCTTACCACATGACAAGAAAGAAGGGGGAAGGAGAGGGAAATCAGAAACAGACAATAGCTTATGGCTTATATAAAACAATACCAAAAATGTTGTTTTGGGTAGCCTGAAGGGTAAAAGCGCTTCTGAGTCATAGCTCCTCAGCAAAGAAGTCCCTGAACAGCCATTCCTTACAATTTATCACTTTTGATAGTCAGCCATTTCAGCCTTCCAGACCACTAATCACAATTTCACAGATAAGACCCAATCCTGAAGGCTAGCTGATCCTCTATTATTTAAACCCTTTAAGCATGAGGGCAAGATTCTCAGCTGCTGTAAATTGAGACAATTTCCCTGAACTTACAATTAGGTAAGCTTACACCACCTGAGGATCTGGTTTAACCAATATAACTTCTGAGTGCATTTACTGAATGAGAAAAGACTGTACTTTGCTCTTGATTTGTAATTCTGGGGTTTGTGTCAGCTTTTTCTTGAGGTTTTTGTTGGTTTGTTGGGTTGGCTTTTTGGAGGGGAGAAGATATGGTGAGAGGAACTGTCTTTGGCCTGCTTAGGAGCCACAGAGCTAAAGCAGGGAAGCAATGCAGAAGAACACTTTAATAAGTAGAGAGTGCCAAATAAAACACTGGCTTTTCTTCTGTGCTTTTCTGGAGAAAGCTCAATGCAATATTCATATTACCTCAGATTCTTCCATTGCTCCAGACAAGACCATTGCCAAGACAAAATAACCCCCTCTGCTATTGCATAAACTCTTCATGTGCAGTTATTTGTACTAGCCAAATAGAAATAATTTAAACCCATTTTGAGTACTGAACATGTGGCCAAAGTTTTTGTTATACTGTTACCATTTGGGGCAAGTACGCAGCAAGAAAAGAAAACTCTGCCAGGATTTCAGACTGAAATGTAGATTTAAAACTTAGCTCATGACTCCCCAGTGCCATTGTGAGGGGATTTTTTTGACGTTTCACCCTGAAGGCATCATTTTGTGAATTCAGCAGGGAAGATGTTGCCATGATATATACCTCAAGAGATTAAAGGCATTGCATGGAGTGCCAGGGACGGATATGATTCTTTGGACTAATTTTATTATTGTAACTTCACTGGCTTCAGGGTGTTACACCAATGATGAATTTGGCTCATCATGCACCAAATGAAGCTTAACATCTTTTGTTCCAAGCCTCCCTTTCAATCCACCTCCTCTTCTACCACCTGCTATTACTCTTTGGGTATGTTTACACCACATAGTGCAAACAGGCATGAGCAAGCTCTGCCCACACTCCAATCTGACAGAAGCCATGTGACTGCATTGGTACCAAGCCTGAGCTAATAATCTCTCCTGAGAAGGATACTTCTCAGTGAATAGCATGGGCAGAATGACTACATCTACCCATACAGAATCAACTTGCCCAAAGAGTAATCTATGCTGGGAATCTCTGCACAGGTCTGGAATCTTCTCCTTCCCTCTTTCTTTTCACACACAGACATTTTCTCATGCCCTATAAAGAGATCTTCTTGCTGCTTTCGTAATCCCCTCAGTCAGCAAAATGCTCCTGAGAGGTACAGAGATTTACTGCTTTCGTAACAATCACTTGTTGGTACAGAGCACTTCAGAAGTCTTCAGCGCTAGCTTTCTTCTGTACCAGTTTAAACAAGTTTTTCATCCAAAGAGTTGACAAGACAATGCCATCATCCAAGTCTCCCCTCCTTTCTTTCTACTGTTCCACTACTTTCCTTTGTCTTCTGCATCAACATCATTATGGCTTGTTGGTGGTGCCATTCTTGCATATGGCTCATCACCATTCTTCACAGTGATGCCTGTTATATTTCCCAGGTTCTTAACTGACAGCTTCATCTTTCACTTTTGAAGACCTGACAGAGGGTTCTCCTGGGCTCTCCCACTGTATCCTTGACCTGCACCAGGGTGAAGACAAACCTGTAAATATCACTGTGATGGCAATGGTAAACAAGCTGGGCCTCCGCAGTGGCAACAGCGAGATCCAAAGCCTTGTGGTGTCTGTGAGGAAGTGCCACATACATTGCATCTTATGAAATTTATTTTCCCTGATGTAGGGAGAAGCTATGGTTTTAATATCATGTTTTCAGACAACTTAAGGCTGCCTAACCTCAGTGAGTTTTGCTTTACTTTTGTTACCTGTTTAAATGGATAACCACACAGCAACATAAGCCAAGGACTTATCCACTCCATGATGGTTTTCTGCACCATCTTCAGTCACACACTCCTGTACTCACACACTTTAGGCTGCTCAGCAGGTACACAAGCAGAATCAGGGCATGTTTGTGGTTTCAGGATAATCAGTTATAAACTCAGACTGAAGCAGAGTGCTTACATTCCTATTTCTCTGTACAGACACATTTAGGAAGAAGGCATGTTGTTCAGTAATATGAAACTCCCTCTTCCACCCCAAATACAGGATAGCACCAGGAACAGTCTCAGAGCACAAGGTGCTAATTTTAACATCAATTATTTCTATACCCACACAGTATTTTTACATTAATGGAAGATGAAAGAGAAGCCATCACTGTTTTTCCAGGAGCTTTACTAATAACTTTGCAAAAATTTAGCCCATAAAAGGAAGGAGTCCCAATTAAACAGAAGCAGCAAAGGAATGTGTCTCAGGAAAGCAGAGACAAGTAAAGAGTGCAAGCACACTGAGAAGGCAGAAATAAGATAAACATTTTACCTTCCTCAAAGTTAGCAATGAAAATACTCTGAAAATTAACATTTTGTGTGTGCACCCTCCCAGCCACATTTACTATCCTTGTCAGCACCCTCCACAACACTAAAAGGTTTTAAGTTCAGAAGATGCAGTATCACTTCATCTTTCTTCAAATCTAAGACTGCTAATGAAAGACCTTGTAAAAGTTATGTGGAGTTTGTATTGGCAAAGGATTATAGAGATACCTTTCCAGAGCTTAGCAGTAGCTCATGAATTGTCCATTGATGCAGGGAAAGGAAGCCAGGGAATCCAAATATCACTCTGCAAGTGGTTTTTTTATTCCCACCGCCCCCCCAAAATGGGCTGAAGTTTCAAGTGAACAGCTCTACTTCGCAGTGATAAAGGAAAATGATTTAAAAGCCACTTGATCTGTGTTGTCTCTATTCAAAAAGAATCTAACCTGATTTATTGTTCCTCAAATGGCTGAAACACTACTTTGCTTAATGTCATTAAAAACCTGATATGAGCACCCAGCCCTAATAAAAGTATCAAGAACATGGTAGTAACCTACCCATAGTGGGAAAATGAAGCTGTCATTTTTCAATATAATTAAACCTGGTTTCAGAAATCCAAAGGTCTGTAATATGAATTACACTAATTACTTCTTGTGGTTTAAACATTGATTTCAATGTTAAATTTAATGGACTTAATGGATGTTGCTTTTCCCATCAGACTGGTGGCCGATGTTTGTCTTGTTTCTTGACCACTTATGGATTTCTGCTGACCCTTTAAACATATTACAATCGGCAGCCTGCTCATTCTTCGTGCATGAGAGTACTGCTATTACTTTCCGTGGATAATCCCAGCTTCCATGTAACCTGTCTCTCAGAGTTATTTTTGGCAGCCAAAAGCATACATAGGCCAGGAAATAGAAAAAGAGATCACTAGACTAAATTTTCAGAAATGTGCAGGCAATTAATTTTGCTTGGGCAGTATGTGAAATCCAAACAAACATTAGGAAATAGCAAAACCTGCAAAAATTTACAGGCCAATGGTGCTGCTGTTTTCTGCATACCAGTCTCTTTCCTGCATTTGTTCATTGCTGAGCAGGGTCGAAACACAAGAGCAAGGATGCCGAGCCTAGTTCTGAACTCTAACTGGTGTAAATCAGAAACTGGTGGAATTACATCCAGAGACAATGTTTTGGAGACTGGAACTGGGTTCCCCTGTGAACTTTGTGATTATCTGGAAAAGACCAAGAGCAGTGCTCGGGTTGAACAAATAAGAAATACATAACAAATAATAAAATGTGGGCTTACTGTTGGCTTAATGACAGAATCACCAAGGGTTTTAAGGAGAGTCAGATGAGATGCACTTCATGAGTGATCTATGGCAGAGGACCATCTCTGTGTTCAGACTCAAACCCAAAAGGCACTCGTCAAGGATAATGGTTGATAATGCTTTGATTTTTTTCAATAATTAAAATTAGTCAATGTTGTGTCCAGGCTAGAGGTGACTTGTTCCACTGGTAAGAACACAGATAAAGCCCAAGTTCTTCAGATCACAGAGTGTGTCTCCATATGAGTTTATAAAGGACCGCTTGGGAGAAGAGGTCTAATCCCGACAGTCCGGGTGAAAAGAGAGAGAAGTGCTGGTTGCTTGATATTCTGGGAAACAAGGCCATTTACAAATAAGTATGTAAATAAAGAATTTAGGAGAGGATTGTTGAAGTACTTCCTGTTGAGGATCTTGTTTTCCTACTACATCACAGTTGCTGAAGGCATCCTAGGCTAAGGTTAAAACAACAGCAGAATGCCCGTTTTCCCACCAGACCGGTTTCATTTGTTGTCCACACACGAGAGAACATTGATACCAAAATTGATGGAATTTGAATCAGCATCTTGAGGTATTTTTAACATTTCTTTTTCTGCAGCAGACACTCTAGATGCTAGATAAACAATAAGAATGGAAGTCTACAAATATTTATTAATTCAATCAGGAAACCTACAACTGCAGCAAAGTCAAGCAGAAGAGTTTGCTATGACCACAGAATTGGCAGGTGTGGATCAAGACAACAGAATTGTCATAGAATCACAGAATAGCAGAAGTCAGAATGGACCTCTGGGGATCACCTAGTCCAATCCTCCAAATAAAGCAGGTTTGCCTACATCAGGTTGCCCAGGATTGCTTCCAGGCATGTTTTGAAAGTCTCCATAGAAGGAGACACCACAACTTCTCTGGACAGTCTGTTCCACTGCTCTGTTACCCTCACAGGAAATAAGTTTTTTCTTATGTTTAAGTGGAATTTCCTGTGTTCTAGTTTGTGCCCACTGTGCCTTGTCTTGTCACTGGGCACCACTGAAAAGAGATTGGCCCCATGCTCTTGCCCCCTACCATTTAGATATTTATAAGCATTGATAAGATCCTTCTCAGTCTTCTCCAAGCTGAACAGCCTCTAATCATCTTTTCAGCCTCTCCATTGGACTCTCTCCAGTAGTACCATGTCTCTCTTGACAGGGATCTTACACATTTATCAATAGCAGGCTTTTTACAGTGGTGATGCCAACAGGAAGTTATAATTCAGCAAAACGATTTTTCTCTCTGTGGTATGCTCCCCAGCAAAGTTGCACTGATGTATTTGTCACTGGCTGTGCCTGAAACTGGAACTGGTATGACTTTTAAAAGAATAACATTAGCAGAGAGGAATTCTGCCAGCACCCAAATGATTGGTTTTGTCCAGGGACTAAAACACCTGTGCATAAGTAGAGTACATATATATTATCCATGTCAATTGAAAGATTTAACATAGTCAAAACACACAGCTCTGGGAAAACAGTCTGTTAAAGGCCAAGTAATCAGCATGTATAAACTTAGCATGATTTCACTGACACCAGTGAAGCTCTGCTGATTCACATCATCTGAGGAGCCTCCTCTCATAAGTGTGATTTTCATTCTGTAGGGGACTTCACTCAGCCCAGAATCAAAGAGTATATCATAATCCTCAAAGACAAGGGAGAAGATTTTAGAAAGGTGATGTAATTCTTTCAGTTTAGGAATTCAAACCAAATTAGAACACACTGGGGATTTCTACTGGATCCTGCTCAATAGGGAATAGTTTTTATGGAAGTCTAGAAAAACTTGAAAGTATTTGGACTGAACTGCCAGTGCTAGCCTCCTAGTCAGTGTCTAAATGAGAGGTGACAAAGCATGACCTACTGTATCCCAAATTTTGACTGAATGGAGAGTTTTGGTGAATGTGTCCTGCTATGTACAGCTCCTATGTAAACTGCAGTTTTATGACTGCATAAAGCCTTTTTATAGCTGGAAGATATCTGAGTTAGTAACATATGCCTTTCCAGACTAGATAATAATGGCATTCTTGATTATTTTCTATCTTAAGCTCAAGCAGCAGAGATGACAGGTTAATAAACACTTCTCTCTCCAAAGGTAACTCTAAGAAAAATAATTAAGCAATAGAAGTTGCAGAAAATGGTTTTCTATTCACCAGTCCAAAAGTTAAACATAACCAGTCATCAAAACTCAGATCTCTTTTGACACTGGATGACAAAGATATGTTGGTCTCATTGCTCAGCTTTTCTGTTCTCCTTTCTACCAAGTATTGCCTGTTGACACATATTACTTTTTAGAACTACGCTGATATTTTTCTAAGCAAACAAGTACACTTCTGTAGACTTATCCTTTCTCTTCCCCACCTTTTAACTGTATTTTTTAACCTGTCCCATGGACTTGCCTCAGGCCTTGTGTCTGGGGAAAAAGGTGGCCTCTTATTCCTACAAGGTCTCATACAGACCCTTCTCAGGGCAGCAGTGCAGAACGCTCATTACTGTCTCTTCATGGGTGTATCCAACTTCCATATTACTTCCTCCTCAGATTGAATACTACAATAAACTGGAGATAAGCACCCTAAAGAGACATCTTTGAGCATTTACATTAACCTATCACTAAAGTAAAATATGTCCTGTGGAATACTTCTAGCTCTGAGAGTGCTTTGGAAGGAGAGAAGTTGTGTGCTTCTAACTAAAGAGTATGGTGCTGGGGACCAGGTGATCTAAAACGCTGCGGCAGGACTCCTAGTCCTGCCATTAACCTGGGAACTACCTAGAGTCAGAGCTGTGACACTTTCTCACTTTTGCCTTACTAAAATGAAGTAATTAATACCATACTTTCTCATCTCCTTGGGCATGAGGGAGGACAGATTCTTTAAAATAATGATTTTAATTTACAGTACTTAAAAATAGGCTTTTAACTCTATGTGTTGACATCTAAGTAAAAGCAGCCTGACTTTGAAGGTGCTAAGCATTTGCACATCTCAGCAATGTGTACATGAGCTGTTTTAAAGATCTCCGAAGATACAGATTCTCTTTCCTGCCAATGCAATTTCTCTCTCCTTCAATGTAATTTTATAGGCCATCTATTTTGACATTACATCAAATTAACATTAAAAACACACCTACCACTTTGGATAGAGATCTTAAGAACCCACTCTTTAGAAAGCACAAGGCAAAATGCCTATTTTGTATTACAGACAAGTTCACATTTAACTTCAAGCATGTGCCTAAGTCATGGAGAATTCATTTGGACTTCTGTGCTGCCCTGAACAATGACATTTTCCTAAACTAGGAACAACAAAAATAATTGGAAAAGCTGTGACAGAAGACTAGAACATGTGATGATGATGCAGTTTATCAGGCTTTCTCTTTCGCTAAATGAAAGACTCCAACAGAAAAATAAAACCCAAGAAAATTTGTTCAGCAAGAATTGTTCCTTTCCTATCTCTATTCATGTAAGATTTACATTAGTGTTTTAGCATCTTCAGTGCTCTTTATCTTTCTGTGTTCTTACTGTATGTTCTTTGTGTCAGTATGACAGCATTCTTTGTCCAGATGTTATTTTTCCACTGGTCTTACAATCCTGGTTCTTTAATTCTAGCTCAGAGCTGGCTTTCTGAGTTAACTCTTTGGGCCTTGCTCTGTTTCACCCCCCAACAATAAATAAATAAACAATCCCCTGCCCCAACCCAACAAAACCACCCCAAACAAACAAACAAAAACTAAACAGAAAAATTTCCCCCAGCAGCTCTGGAAGACTTTGCCTATGGAGTCAGGAACAGGAAAAAGGAGAAAGAGTGCATTGCTGTGAACTTATCTTAGCTGAGCTTTTGTATCTCTTCCATTAGGTAATTTTCAAGTAATGTTGATTTAGCAGTTTCAATTTCATTCAGAGGAGGCTAAACAATGTTAGATGTTAAAGTCTTCCTTTCAGGTTTGCTTTACAATTCACTATTGCTCTTTCTACTCTTAAGCCTGTGCTTCAATATATAACCAGTTATATACTCCTTATTAAAAATGTACAATGTTTCAGAAAATTGAAATAGTTTTCAAAATTGTCCCCCACTGGTAAAACTGCATTTGATTGTCAAAAATGTTAATCTTTTCTCAGGCCTGAAATTATGAGCCAGCTTTATTGGTCAAAGGCCATAATAATTTGAGCTCTTATTTTATAAACTCATTTCTGCCGAGTGATATCCTGATAGGAGCAAGAATAATAAATCACAAACATGTCCCCCAAGATTGCATTGTAAATGTCAAACTAGACAGGAAATTGTAATTAAAGAAAGGAAATTGCTACAAAGAAGCACTTGATTTTAAAATGAGCTAAGCACAGAATTTTCTAAGCATTTAATTATAGACCAATTTCAACTGACTGCTTTGCTTTTGCAGTCATATTTCTTATTATAGCTCTTCTACATAATAACCAAATCTCCATGCTTATGCTGGTCAGGAGCCTTACTACATAACACTGCATAAGCAGGAGGATTACCAACTTTATAGGAACTATGATCATGTTTTAGTATGCTGGACAGTGACAGCAGAATTTTAAATGGGTGACAATCTGATTTTAGCCCAGCAGCCAAGTGGGTATCTTTTCATAACAGCAACTGCACCTCACTCCCACAAGCAGCAGGACCAGTTCTGAAACATCTGAACTGACAAACAGCTGGATGAGTGAATAAGGTGGTCAAGGACAGACACTACCATCACAAAAAGTCCATGTTATCCACAAAAGCTGCTGAGGTTCCTACCAAGCTATACAGAGCCTTTCAGTACTATAAAATAAGTGCTGTTCTCTTCCTCTCCAACATTTTTAAGTCATAGAATAAAGTAGTTAGGGAAGAAAGCAATAAATTCTAGTAACACTAGAATACCAAACCACTTGAATATACAGGTTGTTGTAAGCTAAGCAACCCAGAACAGCCTCGTGGAGCCCCAAATTCTGCTACTGACCCTTTCTTTTTTACTGATGTTCTTATTCAAGAGAGTTAACAGGTCTTAAAAATCCCTCTTCCCATGTTCCCAGCCAGACTCAGGAGTTAGTCCTCAGTTGCCCAACCAACTTTTGCTACATCTTTCAATACCACAGTGGTGTAAGTAGTAGGACTGAAATGCACAGTTCACTTAGTTTTCTTTAGCATAGCCTAAAACTTTATTGGAAGTAAAATATACTAGATACCAGCACACTGTATCTTTTCTTGATTTGAAAAGACAGATATGCAGAAAAACTTTTCTACAAGACTGAAGCTGAAGAAAATCCTGTTACACTGAATCCTCATTAGGACCTAGCAAAATTCACTGAATACTTGACACTGCATATTTCCAACTAGTAAGGAATAAATCAAGATGCAGATGTGATCATTTGCACCCATAAGCCGACTGCCATGGAAATCATATTCTGCTGCAGGCATAAGATGGAATCGGATAAAGCCTAGTCACCTGGCAGATACTTACCAACCAAGGAATTTACTTGTTGCCTTGTGAATCAATATAACGACCCAAAATTTAACTATTCAAACATTTGGGAGAACAAGGTTAATAGAAGCAATCTGATCTCTTACTTTCCTAGGGAATAAGAACCATTAGAGGAAAATGGTGTCACAACAGAAACAGCATTTTCTTCAAAGTGTGGATGTGTAATTTTAATGTAATGTAGTCATTATTTGGCACAACATCTAAAGACCTCTTAAGTAGAATGGGGGCTACATTTTTTAAGTGTAACATGCAAAGGAGCACAATGTGTGTACCTGATAAAAATAGATGTTCTGTAGTCCTGCACAGTTTACTTGCAAATTTCGTCAGGAAGAGTTCAGGTGAAATGAGTGGACACAGAGGAATTGGTAATCTCAAAGGAAGAAACAATACACTAATTTGATTGGAAAGAGGTGTAAAGAAATAAGGCCAGACAAAAAGATATGGCTTGGCAAGCAGACATACAAAAAAAAAAAAACCCAAACCCAACCTCAAACCAAAAAACCAACAGTGTGAAAAAAGCAGCAAAAGTTGAGGTTTCTTTCATGAGGAAGATTGTTGAATTCAAACTAGAGATGTTGTGGGTCAAGTACTCTGCATTATCTTTGAGATATGTTTGTATGAAAAGGACAGAGATTGAGCATGTGCAAATAGGAAAGTGCTAACAGAATAGGAAAAAAAGTAAGAGAAACCCAGAAATGAAGAATGAGTCATTTGTGGGAATCCTAAGTGAATAAGGATATAGATGGAAGAGATCAAAGGGTTCCTTAAAGATGTAGAACCTCTGAAGAAAGGATTTAACTGAGAAGTGGAAAACCAGGCACAGAACCTAGGTTCTGCGGATGCAAGTAAAGAAAAAAAGAACAGGTCATATTTCTTTGGTAAGCACTGTAGCAAAAAGTTCATATTTGCCATTTGGCCAGCCAGCAGGGCCCATGGCTAGGTCAGCCTGAGTGGCAGGTTTGTGACAGAACAAACCCACTATTTGCTGGAGCTGTCATTTGCTGAATCTGAATTTTAGTATAACATTTCGAACAACAACAAATTGATACAGGTGGCATAAAAGTTATGTTTTGGGTCAGGGTAAATAAATATGTATCTATTTCTATGGAGCATGATGTGAAGTAGCAGAGACTGCAGAGGAGCTGAGGAAAAGGAGGATGGAGATGATACTGTGATTGAATAAACAGCACAGAAAATAATCATGTCTAATAAAACATGCTCTTACCAGTGCACCTGGAGAATTCTCCTGCTTTACACAGAGTTTTCCTCATTATTTCCTATTTCTGTTTTTCTTCATGGTTATGGCTTTGCCACAGAAGTGGCATTACTAACACTCAGATTAAATCCTCTTGAGTTAGTTTCAATCCAGAAGAGAGTGTCAATTTTTGCAAAATCATAAATTAATCTTCTCAGAAGTGGAGCATTTTATTACCAGCAGAAAGCAGCTGCTCTGGCCAAGCTGCAGCCTGTGTCCAACAAGGTTCAGCCGCACTATGGGGATGGTGCCAGCATTAGGGTCTGGGTGTTGATGAGATTAGGGCCAACACTTGAATGTTGCTCCAGATAAGGTTTCCTTCAGCTAAACCTAGCATTTTTGTCACTTCATCTAGGTGTTACTACTTTATTTCTTGTGCATTTTTCATTTTCCCTCTCCTTTTTTATTTATTCCTGTGGTAAATACAACTAAATCTGCTTTTATAATTTTTTTCAGAGAGATTGTTACCTGTGCTTGATTTGAACAATACCATGAATACAACCACTTCCTTGCTTCCTAGCAGTGACAGCATGGCTTAAAACAGTCACAAGCAGTGTTGGATATGGCAGGCAGGTGACATTTGGCTGGTGCACAGGGAATTCACAACGCCCAAACAGGGGCTTTGCAAAGGAGGCTGGTCCTGCCCCCCTCTCTTGTACTGTTTTCCCAACACCAGCTACCCCATGCAGACCCCATGGCACTGCCACCTGATAAGCATCTTGTCTCTTTGGAAAGAAATATTTCCTGATAACTGGTGAGCTTCCAGTGGCACGACCAAACGAATTCTGGGAAAAAGAAATACAATCTGGCATCTCACTCTTGAAAGGTTACTCACCTCACACAAGCTTTCCATAGCAGTAAGGTCAGGGAAGTAATACATGTCTTTGACAGGAAGATAGCACACTGCATTTTCTGGCTCTATTACACTGTGTCCATACAATCTGGACACAGTGTTTCATGACTCGTTTGCCTCAGTTTCTCATTTGTAAAAAATGAAGATAGCAATCCTTCCCTTTGGTTCAGGCTCTAAGCTCTTGGGTATAAGCACAGACTCACGTGAGGTTTTACGGCACACAGCCCAGCAGGAGCTATGTCTTACTGAGGATCTGGTTCCCTTTTAACGCAATCTTGAAACTTGCATTACTGAAGTGTTACTTACATTTGCCATAGCATTCATTAAGTTGTTAGGAATATCAGGTGAGACTACTACTAAAAATTTGCAGCCACCACCTTAATAATAATATATGTCACAAGGGGGAGATGTTGAAAACGTTGTCTCTCAAGCACTTCAGGAGGAACTCAGTTTCTGCTGCTCCGTGTAGCTCTGTCACTCTCTCCAGTTACCAGCATAACAGAATATGCTGGGATCACCACACAAAAACATATTTATATTTCAACTTAATAAAATGGCTTTTTTAATAACCTGCAGTCTTTGGTACTTGTCATCAGTTATGCATGCTCACAGGGGAGGGATCCTGAGTTATTTGGCAGGTATTGCCAACAGCACAGGGAGTCATTAGTGGCAGCAGATTGTTGGGAATGTGCAGAATCAAGCCAGAGACACAGGAACATATAAAATGTATATATATATATATATATATATACACACACAGAATGAGTGCATTTAAGAAGCCAACACAACTGTAAATCTTCTTCCAATGCACAGGAAAGGGAACTTCTGTGTTTATTGCCATCAGTGCCCCTGTGAATCACAATCCATATCATCAGAGCAGATTAAAGGCCACAGCTTTAATTCCTCAGGAAAGTCCTACATCAGAACAAACAGTCAAAATTTCAGGCTAAGCAAAGATTTTAACAAACAAAAATATCTAACTATATCAAAGAAACTTTTTAGGATATAGTCCCAATGCTTCCTTTCAACCAAATTCTTTATATTCCATAAAAGCACTTCAACCTTATCAAAATGAAATGTAATGATCATTTTTCAAACATTTTGATCAAAATCAGCTTGTTCCCACAATTTTTTTTGAGGCTGCTAAATCTCTCTTTTCCATCATGGAGGTTGTGGTGCTCTGTCACTTGTCAAACACTGTGCCACACAAATATTTTCAAACAAAAAACACTTTCTCTTTCCTGCACTCCTTTTCTTCCCTAATCAATAACAGAAATAATTAAACTAGTGAACAAGGCATGCCCTTGGGTATTATCTCCATTATGTCCATACCAGGGGTAAAGAAATCAGGCTAAAATTTTGTTAAAGAATCAGTTCAAACTGTGGAGTGATAAGATCCAAGATAGACACTCAGGATGGACAGATCCATAGATTTTGTAGACTAAATGCTGAAATCACACAGCAGGAAATACTGAAAGGCAGCCATGCCATGGTAAGCCTCTTTGGCCAGACCTGACAAGGGACAGTGGTGTGTTCTGCAGAAATACTCAAGCTAGCCTGCAAGGACTGCTCTGCAGTAGGTGACAGTGTATGGTCAGGACACTGGGCCCCTCTGCACCACCCTATCTGCACCACAGACAGATGCTGTGACACTTAGGGACAAGCGACACCAGCACTCCTCAAGCAGACACAGGGATGCCCATGCCTGACTTGTGCAGTGGGAGGGGGTGCCCTGTGCTGAACTTCCCTCAGATGCTGCTGTGGCACTTCGTGGCACAGGAGCACACACCTCTGTGACAGGTGTAACTCTGCACTGCATTACTTTGCATCAGGACAAGGCTTTGTATCCACATGAAGGAATAAGACAGCCTTGACAGTGGTCCTGACAGCTTGCCAGGGGCTGCTCATGAGGTCAGGCCTGGGTGAAGGGAGGGGGGCATGTTTCCAAACCGGGGCTTAAGTTCTCCAGAACCAGCCTTCCCTAAACAAAACACTTGTCCACTGGTGAGCTGCAAGGGCAGACCCCTTCTCTGCGATCCCAGGTCCAAAAATACCCTGCTGTAATCATCATTTTCTGACCATTCTGCATCACCTTCTGACTTTTCTCTTGAGCTTAAGAAGGGAGCTTTTCAGAAGGGCTTGATGAAGGCACAGCAGTGTGCCACACTGGCTGCAGCACAGAGGCAGCATCTCTACCCATTCACTCCCAAGGATCCCAGCAGTGTGTAGCTGCTCCTCCCTCACATGTGTCCTGTCCTGAGCAACCACACCAAAAGGTCCAAGTACCTCCCGTTGGTTTAGCAAACTCCAGTAAAAGCAAACGTTTCCCAAAATATATCTTTGATTTACATATAAAAATCTAAAATGAAACCTCTACAACATCAGTGCCAGCAGCATCCCTACCACTAGATATTCAGACAATTCCTACAATTAATGAACTGGGAAAATTACAGGTAAAAGAAAAATGACTGTGTGAAAAAGACCTTGAAAGGCATGAAACAGACAATGAGTTTTTTCTACTTTTTATTTCTCTTTCCCTCCCTTCCCTCACCACAATTTTATGCATAATTGTTTGGTCAGTTTGTTCTTCCCTGAAACTTTTACTGAAATGGATTAGGTAAACCATGCTCTGAAACAGATTGAAAATGGAAAATATGTAAATATATAGCATATACCTTATAAAATTGTATATGTGTGTGTGTGGGTGGGTGCTGGAATAAAAAAGCTACTGTTACTTGCTGGTAGAACAACATATCAACAACTGTTGGAGCTGACTTGAAGGTTAAATATTAGGAAGGAATCCAATTTCTCTTGTCTATTCAGCTCAGCGGTGTGTTAGATTGCGGTTGGAGTGTGCTTATGGAGTGTGGGATATGAAGTAGGCTAATCAATCCCTGCTGCTTCATTCTCAGGTTCTTCTTATATCAGGTCCCTGCCCTCAGGCAGCCTTCAGCTTTCCAAAAGCCAATTCCATACAAATAAAAATTGCGACCTGCAGCTAGAGGGTGAAGCTGAGTTTCCCCCTCGTGATTAATCTCTTCTTGGGTGGCTTTCAGGAAAAAAAAAAAAAAAGAAAGAAAAAAAAAAAAAAAAGAAAGAAAAAAAAAGAAAGAAAAAAAGAAAAAAAAGAAAAAAAGGGAAAGGAAAAAAAAAGGAAAGAGAAAACCCAAGCATGCTGCAGCCCTGTGAAAGAGTTTTCCTATTGAATGAGCCCAGTGCTCTGGAGCCAGCTTATCAAATGAAAGAATTCATTTTTTTTAACAGTGCCTCGTGTTGACATTGAGAAAATGAGCTATCAAACACTATGATTAAACTTCAGCTGCCATAATTGTCGTCCGAACAACTGCATGGTGGAACTGAAAAGCCTTTTTTTTAACCAGCTCTATATGGTTCACCAGTAATACTCAGTTTAAAAGGTTGTTGCTGCTAGCAAGAGAAACAAGGCTTGAAATTAACTTTTTCCAATCCATAGACAAAATTAAACATAGGTATTTGACTCACACAAACAACAGGTAAATCAGATGTGCTTTAAATTTCATTTCAGTCATTTTATCTGCCAAGGGGTAGCTCCAGGATATTAAAATATCTAAGCATTTTCTTGTTTCACTGCATTTGACTGAATGGGTCTTGCCTTTCGTTTTGAGAGACAGACAACCAGACAAAAAGACGTGCTAGCAAGGGTGGCTTAAGCACTCAATTTGGTGCAAGCTGGGGTAGAGGAAGGGGTATTTAGATATTTTTGGAGTATTTTCCCTGCAACTAAAATTAAAGATTTGATATAAGCAATGGACAATCTAAACCACAACTGCCTCACTGCATACAATCATTGCTCAGTCTCCTTTCTGGCCCAGACTAGTACATTTGTTCAGTTGAGGCTTACAATGATGCTAAGTACTTTGTATTACTAAGTATTTTATATTAATTCTTGGCAACCTTTTTACACACATCCTCAAGACACTATGGCACATCAAGGAGTTTGGAGAAGTCTTTCAGGAAGAGCTTTCCCCAGGGAGCCCTCACACCCCTATAGTCAGCACAGCCTGCCACTGAGCGTCTGCCCCAGCCCCGATGGCTCATGGCACTGCAGCGCCCCATTAAAATACCTCCCTTCAGAAGAGTGCATCTCTTTTGTCAGTCCTTCCACCAAATGAATGTTACAATATTTTTTGAACCTAATTTTTTGTTTCTCCCTACCCTACTCTTTCTACTCAAGCAGGTGTTTTTGCCAAGTCGGTTACATAACCTGATTATTATTCTGTTTCCTGAACATATGGGGATAACATTTTGGAATAACAATAACATTTTCACCATTTTTAGAGACTCTCACACTTGAACTTTACCCCTTTCCAGGAGTAAAGCTGATAATGTCTAGGGCTTGTTCAGGTTGCTCAGGGGTTGAGACTATTGTTTGCAAAACAGATTACACGATTTAAACCAAGCAGGTGGAGAAGCAATGAGGTGCAAGATGACTTCGGCATAGGTAAGAGTTAGTAGCTGAACTGAAGACATAAGGAGAGCTTCCAAAAAAACAGGTTTAGCAACAGACTGGATGCTACTGATGAAAAATAATACAGGTATGTAAATATAGAGAATGGTATTTATTCAATAAAAGAATTTTGCACATGTAAAACTAAGAAAACTCTGAAGCCACTCAGATTTGTTACTTCCATGACACTCTTAACGGCTTATTTAGCAATATAGTTCTGGGATTGTTCCCTCCTGCTGGACTGCACACACTAAGTTATTATTGCAGGGTTGCTTATGCATGCTGAGCTGCATTCCCATGTTTGCTATTTGTAGGGTCACTGAGACACGCTGGCTGGATCATGACTATTTTCAAGCATCCTGAGCTGCTGAAAATTATTCATTTATCTGAAGCATCAGTGAAGATATTTGTGTGAGAAACAAAGATATGAAAAAGATATTCAGCCAAATTTTTGGCCAAACTGTAGAGGTGCTGGGCAACATATTATTTATTCATCGTAAGCTTTGCAGTATGAGGATGGCAAAGTTATAATCAATTAAGAAAACAGAGTCATTGCAATACTCTTAGCTTAAGGAAACCAAATAAAATATCACAGCTTGTTCAAAAAGCTTATTTTGAAATCTCAGTATAAATAGGAGGTATAAACAGACATTCTTTCAGCTAGCTTTTCAGAGAACTGTTTTCTATATTTGCTGCTGTGCTGAAAGCTAAATTAACTTTTAAGATGAATCTTTCATGAAAGGCCTTGGAATTCTCTCTTATTCCTCATCTCCTACATTTGAAATGTTTTGATTTAAAGAATACAGTCTATTGTTCCTGTAATAAACTTAACCTTTACGAAGAGATGACCCTAATATGGTCACCTTTAGAAAAGGACACAATTTTGATCTTATTCACAGGAAATCTTATTGAGCACCACTGCAAATGAATTCCAGGCAGTATTTGAGATGTGGGGAAACACCAGGGCAATACCCTGCAGGTTGTTTTGGCTTTAGGTTGTTCTTTGGCTAGAAAGATAATGTGAAGTTTGAAATAGCTGGTGAGGAGAAGAGGAACCCCATGCCCCTCTGTACTTGGAAACTGTTCTGAGGACATCATCCTGCCAGGCTTTTCTCTGGGTGACAGAAGTGCTGGGCTTTAACTTGCACACATTGTGCTAAAGCAGCAATAAAACTGTGACAAAGTGACAAAAGCAGGTCAATTCACAGCTCAGGCTGACACCACTTTTTCAGCTCATGTTGGTCGACTACCAGTCAAATTTTAGGTACAGGAGAGAGAGAAAGATAAAGGCATCACTGAGACACATCAAGATAGGGCAATATGGCTCACTTAGGGACCCAGGCAGTTCCCCTTCTTCTGCTTTGTTTTTTTGGCAGCCCTTACCATTGCAGATATGTGATAGCTTGTGGGAGAAGCCCCTGGAGACACCCACAAATCACGCATCTTCCTGAGTCCCTAAACCAGAGATAAGCATGAATCTGTAGAGGAGACCCCATGCAGATCATGTGTGACTGGGAATCCCAGGACTAGGATTCTGAGACGGCTGTAGAGGGCTCTGTGCTCAGCCTCCCCAGGCACTGGTGAGACCAAGGGCTACTAACATCCCCAAGTACCTCAGAGCCTGATCTCTCACATCTGGGGTTTCTTTTCCATCCTTTCCCACAATGCCAAAGGAAGGCAACCATTCACACAACACAGTAACTATGCTTTTAAGCTGGGATGTTCATCCACTGATGATTTTTTTTTCACCGTGTTCAAACTGTGGTTAAATTAATACTTTACAGTAAAAAACAGAGCTAATCATATCATTGCTGCATGAGAATAGCTGTGACTGACAACCTTTCTAAAAACATAAGCCCATGACTCAGTGCACACAACACAATTTATGAAGGGCAAAATGAAAACTGCCTGGAAAATAGCTTCAAAGTAGAAGAGGAAAAATCATACATGGGATAAGAGCATAACAGACAGGCAAAAACCTTGCTAAACCCCGAATATAATCTACTTCCTTGTTACAGATTGTTCAGAGGAAAGAAGGACACTGCAGCCTCATATTCAGGTTTAACTACGTTCGTATCTGTATTTTTACCTTTTTATGCAAAGTTGTTTGCCCAACTTTTGCTTTGCTGCCTACAGATAAATTACTTGCATTTATAAAGTGCTTTTTCCCCTTTTGCATTATCAGAATCAACTACCTGTCAGATGTACTCCTCTTAAAACTGTAGGAGTGAGGGCTGGATTTTTGTGTTCAAGACCAACCTTAGGACTACGAGACCAACCTGGGTATTGCAGGCTTAACACATAATCCCTTTCATAAATTTACTTTCTAATTGGGAAACATCCCTCACACTGTGGCTGCAGCTATAAAGTAGTAACAAGTAAATCCAAGGAGTCTTTTGCCCTTTTAAGGGAAAAATATAATAAAAGTTAAACAACTGCCCTCAATTAAACAATGACTAAAAGACATAGTAGCTTCCTTCAGACAAGCCTGAGGCAAAGTTCAGAAGAGTAGCATGCTTTATCCAAGTGACAGGAAATACTGAATCCTTCCCTGACTCATGCTGTCAACTCAAACATCAAACCTCTTTCCTTTGGAATGAACAGGAGTTTGAGGACAATTGTGGGAAATAAACCTTTATATTTTTTAACCTGATTTCTATACCAGATAGCTGCACTGGGAGCAACAATGGTAAGAGATACAGTATACTGTTTCCCACCAAGATTTTGGTGGTGTTTATGCTGATATTTCTACCACAATACCAAGCAAAATCCATCTCATTATTACAAAGAAAAGAGATAATCATCACTTACATTATCTTCTGTCCCTTTCAGGAAAGCTGAAGCAGGTTGAGCCTCAGTCCGAGTGGGAAAGGTATCTGGGAAGTACGTGAAATAAAATAGAAAGTCCTTAGGAAGGCAGTTCAGGCTGCTTACTCCATCAGGGTCTTCTGGAGCACCAGAGGCTGGGCAGAGAGAAACCAACAGGTGCATTCTTCGAGAGAAAGTATAGTGATAGAGACATTGAGAGCTGGACATACAATTGGTTCTGTGATATTTATTCTCTGAGTTCTGTGGATGAGTTGTGATTACAATTAGTCCTTTCACTCTTACTCGACAGCTATAAATCTAAGGCAAGTCAGTTTTTATACCATAGCTGAACAAATAGCTGAAACAGAGAAAAGTAATAAAGACATAGGTCCAAGTGCTCCGACTGCGTACGTAATTGAAGCTGTACTGGCTTCAACAGAATTCTACCAATTTACCTGAGCTGTTGTGTGTAGCTGTGCTTATCCAAGTGGTTTTCCATGGTCAAGAATCTATTAGGCATTCATAGTAATTGTAGTTGGTAACACTGCCAATTCTTAATGCTGCCTGACACTTCCCAGTGATCCCAGTTGTTCTTAATTTTGACAGATATTACTAATTAGGCCTGAAAGTGGTATCCCTTGATATGTTAGTAAAACCAGGTGCCCCTTCCAAGGATGAAGTTAGAGGAAAAGTCACTGCTTTGCCTTTATTCAATACACATATATATGTGTTTATATATATATATATACACACTTCTTTTTTCCCTTCAGTTTATGTTTCTGTTTGTTTTCTACCACCTAAATGCAGTGTTACAGTCTCTCCACTACAGAAATTTTGTGGTTAAGAAGAAAAGGAGGGGATGTCCCACTGTTCAGACTGTGGGCCTTGCTGCCCACTGGAGAAGATCATGTATTGATCTGCTCCTTATCAATTCTCTTCACACTGGGAGTCTGTGTCTTATCTTTCCAGTTGGGTTGGGTCCCCTCTCATTTGGTCACTGGAGGGAAACCTAAACATGGCCAAAGTGTGGGACAAGAACATCTGGTCCAGGTTTGTTGAGGACTGCTCAGTAAGGCACATCTCAACAGGAGCAAGGTGTCAGGTTATGGCCCTTAGGAAAATATTTATCACCAGTGATTCACTAACCTGTGTTAATCAACAGAAATAACATATCTGTAAAAAGATTCTTGTGATTAGTTATTTTGTAGGAGCTTTCTGCTAGCTTTGTGAAAATGTTCTACAGTTCCTCTATGTCTGACTTTGTCTTCAAGAGAAAAGGGTAAAACCAGTGTCTTCTAAAACACATTTTATTACAAATTATTATGCTGTAAAGTAATTGGAGAGATTAGTATAGATGATGATTACTTTGTGATTCTATCTAGAGAAATTATACTCAAGGCCTATTAGCCTGTTTGACAGGGCTGCATTTATTCCCTTTTTTGGGAACCATCCAGTCTAGTGGCTGTTTCAAGTCCAGAGGAACATAGGCAGACATGTGTCCCACTAGCCACATAAACAACCTGACTGCCTTTTTATTTCGGACCAGACTGTCAATACTGTAAATTAACCTCACTGCACTGATGAAAGTTTCAGACAGATCTGACAGAGTGCCACTTCCTGTCCCTTCATGCCAGTGGGGCTGTGCTTACAGCTGCTGAAGATGTGGTGATTTTCTTTTAAACATGCATGAAGCATCATTTCCTAGAAATAGTTCCCTTTGACTGGGGGGGACGTGGGGGGAAATGGTGGAAAGAAGCATCCAAAACCCTCAGAAGGTAAAAGAAAACAGAAGGGTTGAAGAAAAATCACTTAAATTCAGTGATATTAGAGATAGACAGAGGGATAAAAGAAAACTTAAAAAAGGCTTGAGTGGAATTTAAGATAAATACATTAATTAAGATATAGTTAACATAGTAATCTAAAATTTCCTGGAGGCTTAATGAGTTTGGAGCCACTAAAGCTGTACTAAGCACTAAAGACATAATCACAATCAGAGCTGACACATAGCTCAAAATAATTTCAATTATCTCTTTCACTTACATTGGCCAGAAAAACAGTAAACAGTCAGTGGGATATAAGAAGCATAGTCAGGCAACATCAATGGGCACCAAAGGCTAGGTTATGCAGTTATACAGTATACTGAGAAGAGAGCTTGACCTTTGCAATTGAAATATAGGCATTTTAAGCTCCAGTGGAATGTATCAGAATGGCCTTTTTCAACTTAAATGCATAAAAGGTCAAGGCAGGTCGTATTTGGCTTTGGGTTCATCAGCATAGAGCATATCCCAGCCCTTCCTTTATTCATTCTCATTTTAGAAAAAGGGTTTTCAAAGCTCTCTGGCATGGCATAAATATTCATTCTCCAGGGCCAGATTTTCAGTTGGTGTAAAGCAGGATAACTGCTCTGAAATAAGGAACTTCTGCCAATTTATACCATCTCAGAATTTGGCCATCCTGTTCAACATTCTTCTAAGATACAGAGACGGCAATTTTGAAACTTTTCCTGGAGCAAATGCTTCCAACAGTAATGATGCATGTTGAAATTTGAGACTTTGACATTTAAATTGTCTGGGGTTTTCTTTGAAAAGCATTGCAGGAGGTATCCTCCAGAAGAGCCAAGGAGAGAGTAAATACTGCAACAATCTAGTTTACTGCTTCTCTATGTGTTCACCCTTCAATAGCACTTTTATGTCTTTTTCAATATTCCCACAATTCTTTTTAGACAGGGAAGAACTTTTCTATTCCTTTATAAATTGCTTTGAAAATGGAGAAAGACAAAAAATAAAAGGGCCACTCACAAATGACATTGCCATGTAACCATAGCAAGGGTAGACCCGGTAGCCTGCAATAGGACTATGCATCCATAACAGGGCACCATTGTGCCTCTCATACCTGACTGATTAATTACATAGAAACTAGATGAAAATAGGGTGATCATCCAATATCAGATGAGTGGCCATCTTAATGAAACAAGTATTCACAGTCACTTCATCTGAGTACCAGTTAGTGTCCTTTCTGAGGGAAAGGATGAAATCAAGCTTGACACCAGTCAGTGACTGTTTCCAAAGGATCAAACATTGTGTGCCTTACTGCCTGAGCCCAGACTTTTCACATCCTAACTTTCACACTGTACTAAGGTAATTTCAAAGATATGGTGAAGAAAAAGTGCCTCTCTTTTTTTAGGATAGAGAATCCATGTGAAGAAATAATATCAAACTTCTGCTGTCCTAGATAACTGTTTTTATCCTAAAATGGATAATAAATAGGAGTTTTTATTTTCTTTCTGAAGAGTTTCAGATGACACTATTCAACAATTTTCAGAGATTCTTGGGAAAAACACAGCTCACCCCAGGTGGCATTGGTTTTCATGTGGCATTTCTTAGTCTTTATCCAATTTCACTTCTGTCCCTCAGCATGCAGGACAATCAACACAAAACAGTCAATATTTCTCCATATTGAGAGTCATTTCCAAGGAAGGGAATCTCGCTTTATTTTTCATTTTATTTATCTGTAATATGCTTATCCTCAAACGAACATTTTAGACACAGATTCCAAATTATGCCTTCATTGGAAAGATTAACTCTGATTAACAAATTCGTGCTAAACAACTGTGTTTAATTGGATTTTTGTAAGTAGCTAAATGTGAATGCTTCTCTGTTCTTCTGAGTGGGAAACAAAACAAAAAGTAATTTTAAAATATTTCATGAGGAACTAACTCCACGCTGCTGACCTACCCTCATGGGTGATCTACCCTTCTTCCCTGCGTTCCCCTGGCATGCAAAGTTCCCCTAATCTAGTCCTAATAATGGTTAAAGTTATCTGTCTAATCAAACTAATTAGCACTGGTGAACAGAGACATAATCATAATAGAAAGCAAATGGCAGTTTTACAAAATGAAAGCGCCATATGTGCAGTAATTAGTGAACCACAGGCACTTTTTATAAATCATATTTATTAGTTTGTAAACAAATCAAATCCTAAATGAAATGAAAGTTACCATTAACAAACACCAATGAATAAACAGATACAATGACTAGCCCTGCTGGGTGCATGGTGCAAGGAGCTGTGTAAAGGTAACTCCCTCTCCTGAAAGTTCCCTTAGAATTGTTCAAGGCTTTTTACAGAGCACTTCTCTGTCATCTTCTTTAAGGCACAGCATGGATGTATTAGCTGATCTAGGGAAGCTGCACTCTGATCATATGGGCTGTTCTTGTCTGGAGACCAGATGGTCATAAATTAGGATATTCAGGTTACATCCATGATGAAAAATGTAGTACTAATAAGTACTCTAATAGTGTTCTACAGCAGAGCGGGTTTCACCAGAAATTTAATGTGGATTTTGTCACCATGCACGAATGATGATATAGTGTGAAATATATTTAATGGCAATCCCTTCCACTCCACCCCAAACATTGCCAAAATGCATGAACCTCTTCTTGGTTTTAAAACCCAAATCTTATTCTTTTTACTGATGGGGATCAGGTCATTCCTTAAAGGTGATTATAAGAAAAGACAAAAAAGGACTTGTAATGAGAACATTTTTGCAGGTTATAAATTCTCCTTAGAACTCAGTTTAAAGGAGTTTCACTTACACATTGATCACTTCTTTTTCAGTAAGAACCTCAGTATCTGGCTGATGAAACCTAGCCAGCAGAAGAACCCTTTCAGCTGGCTTCAGCCTGCGTACACAAAGGGATATTTTACATCTCAGACACACAGCTTAAATATATAGTATTGGAGAGACACACTGTCCAAATACATAGTATTGAATGCCCAGACTGAAAAATCTGCCTGAACACTCACAGAAAAATTTAGTTAAAATTAAGAAGGTTTGTAACAAATAGCACATATCATTATCTGTCTGATCACAATTTTCATGGTTTTCCTCTCCCACAGGAAATACTAGCAGAAGAAAACTGAAGAAGAGATTTTTTTTTTTGAGGTACAAAAACTACTTAATTCCTCTAGCTATTAAAATAGTCTACAGGCTGAGATGACTTCTTTACCTTAAGTACTCTCGGATTTAATATATCCTGGCTATTTCCAAGCTTTGTGCAGACACCACCTATTCTTTCTACAGTTTTGCTAAAAACTCTGCACAACTTGGTCTTTTGGGTTCTTGAACCCTTTTGCTCCTGACAAAATTATTTCCACAGCTTCTGCAAACCAGACTGGATCATGAATTTTTTCCAAGTCTGCAGATATTCAGATGTGAGTCTTAGCTTAGTCAGATTCTTCTTTGCAAACTGATGGTATTATGTCTGGTGAAGCAGTGTTTAGGAACAGGCTGTGCACATTTGTACTCTGAGGTCATGGCATGATATGCGCTCAAATCTCCACCTTTCAAGGTGAGAACACAGTGTGAATTTGGGAAGCAGAAATACAAACCAACTTTTCTGTAAGTGGTAAATCATACTATTCCCTTTGGTGCTCGTTTTGAAAAAGTGGGCATTTAATGTGACTCTCCTGTAGCATGTACACGAATAGCTCAAGCTAATCTCACCCCACCCCAGCAATTCCAATGTACTCTGTAACAATGTCTGAAACATTAACAGTGAATTAGTTATAACTGTGCAGTGGCGCCTGGCCACTTTGCTTTCTGTCTAGTTTATCTTTGTTTTAGACTAAGGAAAACAACAATGAAAGAACAAACATGCAATAAAATCTGTGCAAGAGATAGAAAGCAGAGTATCCCCATTTTGGTTCCCCCCTCTTGGCTATACCCCCATCTGGGTGAGTAGCATGCTTTATACTTTTAAAAGTGGAGCACAGAGAAAACAGACCCAAAGCTGCAAGCATGCTGTGCATTTAAATTTGATCCCTCTTTTGTTTGTTTATTTTCCTGTGCTTCTTTGGATTGGACAGGAAGCTTAAGCATAGCAATACAGAAACATAAGCCATTTTCATTGTGTATTTGGCCTGGCCAAGACTAAGATGTAATACCTACACTGTGGAAAAGCCTGAGCAGGCAGGTTTTTGGGCTTTTTTTCCCCCCCAAAATAGTTGAAATTAATCTACACAATCATATGAATACTTGTGGATTTTCCAAAACAGAGTATTACCAACCACACACAGTCCAAAATAGCCTCTCAAGGTTCCACAAAAAAAACATGAAATTGCCTTTACATTATTATACTTTTAAATAACAATAACAAAACAGTTTTATTTCTCTACTTTCTGTCTTCTGAGCTCCTTGGGCACTTTTATTTATTTATATGTTCAAGCAAAAGCTTTAATGAACTCTTGTTTCCAAGACCTAGACCTGTAGTACCCTTCCCTGATCTCCATCACAGGCCCTGGTATAAAATAACAAAAGGTTGACCACTGCAAAGTTCACCAATGCCTCCCAGCTTGGATTGTCTGCTGTGGTTGGCAGAAACGTCATGTGAGACAGCCCAAAGGGCTTCACACATTTTAGCAATGTGGGGTGGGATTTTTATGCTCACTGATACCAACAGGACCTAAGGTTAGTCCTATCTGCATTGGAAGAATACACTTTAAAACCCCTTGTTCTCCCTTAAATAGGTGTGTTGAATCTGTTTGTCACAGAGCAAAGAGGTAATAGGAAGGAGGAAAACCTCTCATGTGACAGAGAAAAGGAGATGTGGGGAATCTTTATGGAGAAAGCAGAAATAAGGGATAAGTTACTCATAGAGATACCCGCAGGTCCCAGCTGGTCAAAACCCTCCACAGCACTCAGATGCTAGCAGCCTTCTATTTTACTGTTTCTGAAGAGTTGTTTTAGCCTCATCTCTGTGCTGAAAGTATAAAGCAACCTGAACTCCCACGGGAAGTGCAATGTCAGAAAAAATGATGGGACACCCACCCAGGTACTGAGATGCTTCAGAAGGACCAGCCCTGTGCCATCTGGAGACCAAAGGGGATCTGTTAGTGACTGACATGAGTTGGAACAGGGGAGATACCTGACTCTGAAATAGCCTGATGAGTGACTATTAGAGGCAGCGAAAAGACCCCTGATGATTTAAATAGCCATTAATTGTTTAACTAACCAAATGGAGTTTATGGCTGCTTCGCATTAAAGCTGGTAGATATCCGTGATCTGACCCCAGCAATGTAAACAGCAAGACAGTGCTTTAATTTGCTTATTCTTTGAAGACTGGCCTTTTAGTGTTCTAATAAAGCAGGAGTCTAATCTACACAGGATAAACTACAGTATGTTTTAAATAATTATACTACATGGTTAAACATTCATTATTGTAGGAAGACAAAGACAAAAAAGATTAGTTAATGCTAAATATTTCTCTTAAACAATGTTTTCCCCTTCTAATTTGGTTTCCTTACAACAAACTTTGCCTTCACAATTATTCTTCTGATTGCTGTAAGAGTGCCAACATAATTTAGTATTTGGGGCTGGTACGCAGAGCCTGGCAAAAACCTTACTGAAGCAAGTTTTGCTGCAGATTGGAGATTCGCCTTACTGCACAGAAAGCAGTTTTCTACATGAAAACTATTAAAGTATATGAAGAGTAATTAAAATCATCAATTAAGAATGTGAAATACAAATAATTTTATATTAGCCAGAAAACTTACTCTGACATACTAAAATGGGTGCTTAAAAGTAACTGTGGTATGGGCTGCCACTTTTTCAGAGCTCTAAAATACTACCACGTGATATCGGAATGTATCAGTTGACACATTATTTCTAGGAAAATTATTTATTCTTACAATGTATATTAGCATAATACACTGTCAATATGTTGATCTGTATGAAGATACCCAGAAATGCCACTGCTATGCTGACAGTTAAACTTAATTCTGCAAGCAAATTTGTCTTTTTGTGCGTGTGGAAAAGGCACACCCTGGCATACTCCATACTCCAGCCTTTTTGTGCCAGAAAAAAGGGCAACAGTGCTAGCAGTTGCCCCCATACTCAGTCACTTTTTCCTGAAATAATTCATTTCTACTGTGAAATAGTAACCATTTAACTGATATTTCATCTTCATTTAAAGATAATCTGTGAGAATTATTAATTAATTTAATGGCTCTGTGGCAGGAATTTCCTGGTTCACATATGGCTATGTAGCTTTTTCCTATGGAGAGTCATTGCAGAAGGTTGGAGTCCTCTGTTCTGCAGTTACATTCGAAGAACAGCAGAGACACTTCCCACTGGTCTTTGGCAGAATGCAGCAATGCAGACAGTTACTCACCATCTCCTACACAGTTGCTCAAACAGGTTATAAATGAGATTTTTATGGAAATAGAGTTAGAACAAACTTCAGTCAAGCTAACCTTGTTTGAAAATTTGCTGCTATTAGTCTCTAGAATCAGATGTCACATGTTAAGATGTTATCTACTTCTTACATTGCTGGCACCGACATGGAAGTCCTGGGGAGGATGATGTACAAAAGAAAATTCTGGCTCACTTCATGCCAAAATGAGAACTAGCATGTATGCAGACACACACGAAGCACTGAGAGAGAGAGAGAGAGAGAGAGCTGCTGTTAGAAAAAGCAGAACACCAGTTGCCTTCTTGCATTCAAACTTCCCTAAGGTTCTGCTCAACAACGTAAGTACTCTTCTGCTTGTCTTTGAAAACAATAAATTAGTGAAAAGAAAGGATTCCTTACAGAAATTAAGTAGAACACAGCTTTTTCTTTTTTTTGTCACCAAGGGAACAATCTAAATTGTGAACCCAAGTGCTACCCGATCCCTACTCAAAGTGTGGTAGCAGCAGGAAAGTCCTCATCAGTTTCCCTTACAAATCACAGTCAATTGTATGAAAATATGTTTTAGAAACACATACGCTGGGTCACCTGAGGAACAGCAGTTTCAACTCCCCTCTATTTTAAAGCAAGATGTGATGGCAAATCTACCCTCCAGAAGAGTAATGTGTTAACCCACTCTGGCACCTAATCCCTAAGAATCTCATTTTAATTGTACAAAAATAATTTAGGGTAACAGTTTAAAACTGCCTTTTCAGGTGTTTAAGTGCTTCATTTTAATAGATATTTGCTGTTGAAGATACTCATTTTAACAATGACATTTACAGCTTTAACCAGTCTATCATAGAGCACAAATGTATCACTTAGCAGGACAGTACTGTTTAAAAAATAATTTACCTGCTTTAATGCATATTAGAGTGTATTAGTAGATGTCCAATTAGGTCATTTTAACCCTTCAGCTTTTTTCATGAGCGTGAATATATTTCAGACCCTTTTAGTTCAACATTTAAGAAAAAGATTCTTCCATACAATCATAATATCTCCCCTTCAATTTAAATTCCTTTCCATTAATTCCTTTCAATTAATTAAGCCTCACAGTATCACTACAAAGAGTTTAAGTGCTACCATTGCCCAGTTTGGGGTTGCAGGCCTAATCTTTTTGAGATGGATGGAATAACTCCCACTGTTTTGGAGCAGACCAAAGAACTAGGCTTTTTCATATGGCAGAAAAGAGTTCCATCAATTTACAAGGGAACTGGGTCGAGACACAGGTGACTGAACCAAAGCCACACACTGCCACACAGCATCGTGAACCTTCTGAGAGATCCCAGATGTACAGATTCCTATCTATCTGTGACCACAGCCCTACCCTTCTTTTGAAACAAAATCATGAGACAGTGGATGATGAAGAAAATGCCAACGGGCTGTATAAACCTACACTGGAAATCTAAGAAGCTGATTCCTCCTTTGTTGCTAAAGGCAGAAGAACTGCCATGCTAGATCAGACAGCAAACCCAATTAACACAGAATCACCTCTCTCATAGTGGTTAACTCTTAGGAAATAACATAAGAATGTTACACCACCTCAGGTTCTCAAAAGCAAAAATTTTAACACATTTCTGAGCTGGCGTCTGTATCCAGACCAAGTACCTTTAAAAAACTCTGCTGCCTTTTCTGGTCTATCTCCATTACTACTGAAAATAGTGGGTTAGGAGATGAAATGAGGGTACGGCTCCCTAAGTAAGGTGGAGCCTTGGTCCTACACAGAAGTGAGTACTGTCCATCAGCTGACTGGAGTTTAGCTGTCTTTCTGGGAGTGACTGGTCTTGCACTTCTGTGTGAGGCTGTGCCTCTCCATTTCTCACTGAATTCTTGCAGGTAGGGGGGCAGTAGAAGTCTAGCCCAGTGGGAGACTCTAAGGAAGCTTGTGGAAGCTGGTAGCTTGCCTTCACACAAAAGACCACCAACACCCACTAACAGAAGTGGGTTGCTGTTGAGTTGCTGACTGGAGGCATCTCACATTACTTCAAAGCAGTGCAGTTCCCTGCTATTGGCAGTCAGTGTCAGGCAGCTATTTGCCGATAAAGTGTCCACATGGGTCTGTCTAAACTGAGGAAGAGGCAGCTTGCAGGGCCGCATGTGCTCAACTTGCATCCCTTTGAGATGTGCAATGAAAACTACAAAGAGCTGCTGAACCATGGGTATGCCAGCAATTTATGCCAGCGGAATAAATATTTTCTCTTCTGTTTCCTACCCTTTGCTTAAGAATTCGTAAAAGTCTCCTTGCTTTCCCAGCTGCTGCTGAGCAATAAGTAGCTATTTTTAGAAAGCTAATCACTGTGACTACACAACATTCCTTCTGAGTTGTAAAATCTCATTTGCCCTTGCTTAATCTTACGCAGTTTGCTGTGTAGGTATTGTCAGGGCTCTTATTTTCCAACAGGCATTCCTTTGACTATATTGCCATTGAATTCCTCTGCCATGTTAGTTATCTCATAATATGAATGCTACGGTCATTAGGTAATGGGACATCCTTCCACAGCTTCTTGTAGGCTACTTAAATTTGGCACTCTTGCTATATGATCATGTTCTATATGTTCAAATAGTCATGTTGTTCAGATTTCACTGCATTGCTTAGGACATGGGAGAAAGCTCTCTGGATGTGGAATAGTCTTTGTAAATGTAAATATTGATAATGATGTCCACATTTTTTTAATATCACATGTCATGTCTGAACTTCCCTAGAAAGAATGAAGCAAAAACCTTGATTTAAATACAGGGGTATTAGAAAACGATTAGATTAATATTTAAAGCCAGTTTTCTATTGGTCTAATAAGTTGAATTTCTTCAGAAGTTATCACACTTTTGCAGGAGAGCAACAGAAAGTAAGCAGGACCATGGAACACATCAGATATACTATTGCTTAATAACTTGTGGTTAACAAAGGCGTTTTCCAGATACAGAATTAAAAAGAGATTAAAAAGTCATCTTAATATCCTGAAAATTATGTAACCCTGTGTGCAAAATTCACAGTTTGACACAAGGCTACAACAACACATGAAAAGATGAATTGTCAGGCTCAGTTTAGGAAAGCATTTCTTGTTATAAGATTACATGCTTCATCTTATCAGTTGCTAAAACACCTCTGCTTTTCTGAACAGTAGTAGATTTAATTGTCCGATGCAGTCTCCTGAATAGGAAGTTCTAATGCTAATTAAGTTTAATTCATTGGGTCTAAGGCTACCTGCCTGAAACAAGATGCTGATAGATTCGCATACAATAAATGACACCTTAGGCACCTGCAGAGTAAAACGTTGACGTGTTGATAGGATAGCAATAAGACAAAGAGAACTTGGGGATACATTTTGCTTCAGCAGACCATGAAAAACTAAACAGGAAATAGGCTCAGATATCCACCTAAAAGCTGACTCTAGCACCAGCTAACATGTTTACTAAGGGAGCAGCATGGTTTCAGGGACAGGCCCTTTCACCCATCTAGCCAGCAGTCTAGAAATCTCAACTTCACTGATAGTAATTTGGGCTCAGTCACGCTACTGCATTTCTTCTTGTCCCTTATCTGCTTAAGTAACAAGACATTAACACAATGAGACTTCAAACAGCTGATTTTTTTTTGCAAAAGCAATCCACATGATTCATCCCCAAAAATCAGCTAATGACTTAGTGACTTCACTTCCTTTCACAGGGACTTTTTGCACAGGGAGCAACAGGCACTTGAGCTACGTGGATGTATCTCACTTTTGCTAGAACCACCTTTTACCAAAAATACACTAAGCTCTTTTCTTTCTGAAGTTATCTGGAAGTGAGACCAGGACAACCTTCCACCATGGTCCTTCAGCTGGTAAAATGTTCTGGTGCCAGGATCTTGTAACAGACTCTCTGTGAGCAGAAGCAAGCATCAGCCAGGTACGTGTGAAACTGCAGCTCAGATTTTGAAACTCCTTGACATTATCATCCACAGTGCTGTTGATTTGTGTCCCTCCAGTTATGACACTGAGGTTGCTAATGTGGTCATTCCTGTAGAACTCATATCCGATTAGCTGAAAGAACAGATGTGCTGCTTCTAAAATTTGCATTACCCATTTCCACCTGTGAGAATAATACCATCAGCTTGCCAATTACTCATGGAGATTTGAGTTTGAACTCCAGACCCAAATCTTTTTACAAGCAGTATGTTTAACAAATCAGTAGTGCACTCTGCAAAAAATGCAACTAAACTGGAGCTGGAGAAAACATCCGTCTCTGATGTGATGCTTTGTGTCACTTTGCATCAGTCAAGCTTGGAGCTTAACTGTTTCTGTTTGGTGTTTTTTTACATACATCAAAAGCTTTGTAATTTTTCTGTGATTTAGGTAAAGATAGGTTAGGTAATAAAATTCTATGGGCTGGCAAGCACTGAAGCAAACCTCAGCTTTTAGCTTTATGTTCCCAGATGTCTGTATTTCCAGTGGGTAGTGTGTCATAATAAGATAGAAAGTAGTGAAAAGCTGCTACAGTGGTAGAAAGTTGCTCAGTTAACAGAATAGGCAATTGATAAAGCTTTCCCAGAGCTCTAAAAAATAATTATTCAAATATTTATTTGAGCAAAAAGTGAAAAACTGGGGGTGGAAAGGGAAGATCCATTTGCAAGACTATTGTATAAGGGATCTTTTGAAGGCTACCTAGTGCATGTTTTCACTGCCCTGGGGGTTTCAGGGGAAAACTCTTTCTCTAATGCCTAGCTCAGAAACCAGCTTGCTGATGAGACACACTTCTGTATTATGTTAGGGACAGAGTAATGGCTTTGAACTATGTCTCTTCAATGGAAATCCTTCTTTACCCCAGCTGGAAGGCTAAAGTATTATGTCTGGTTTCAGCCTGCAACAATCATCACATAGGAATTGACCCCAAACTTCTCAGAATATTCATAGATTCCATCAACTTTTTAAATAAAATGCCACATTTTTCCATCCTTAAACATTTCATTAAATGCAAGAGCCACAGGGGGCAAGATGTTGGCTTCAGCAAAGCCAAGCCAGGATTAAAACCCTAGAGCCCATTCAAATCAACCAAACTGCTTCATTTCACTATGATGGCAATGGGGAGGGGAAGTTGCAGCTATTTTGCCAATGTTTTTCCTAAGGAGTTTTTTTAATTGAGAACTTGAAAATCTGACTCATTTTCATAACTGACATATACAAAAGCGTGGTCAGGATAGAGTCAACTCTCCAATCATCCCTTTTGGTCTCTAGAGGTCTGCCACCTTCAGCCAGTAGATTTTGGAGAAGGATGTTTGATTAGTGGATCAAATCCAGACTTGAACTTGAATCCATCTGGCACACATGAGGCCCTCAAGCTGACAAGCTGTTCCTTGGAGCATTAGCAATTCTTTCCTCTCCTGCACTAGCTTTAAAGCCAAACATTGGCAGCATGATGGACTATTTCATCATGGTATTTCACAGTGATAACAGCTGAACTTCTGAACAGGAGTGCATGGAGCTCCAGGAAATTCTGCATCAAAGCTCGGCCTGTGAACCATTATTGATAAGCATCTTCAGGAATAAGTCAGGCCCCTCCAGTCCTCTTAGAGTAGGGAGCTCAGGTAACCTGCCCTATCTCCTCATCTCCCTATGGGCCTGGCTGAACCCCTCTCCCTTCCCCTGCGAACGCCAGCTCAGATTCTCTTCTGAGCTCCTCCTCTAGCTGCATTCTGAAAAGCCATGGAGAGCCCCATGCCAGAGTTCACATGCAGATACTGCTCCAGGCTCTTAAGAGCTGTAAAGTTCCTCTCTTCTCACACCCTTTTCAAGTGCTCATTCACAATTAAGTAAATCTTAGCCCTCACCACTACCTTCGGTGAGGAACACAACAGACTGAAGGAAAAAAATATATTTTTCTGCGTGTTTGGTTTACAAACCACTAAAATTCTTGCTTTGAGGTACAACATGTTATATAAAGAAACAGGCAGTGATGGCTTGTCCTCAAGCTGCAGTACTCTGGATGCATCAATTACAAAGAAGGGTTTATTCTAACAGAACGTGACCTCTTGAATGCTTGTATCTTTTTTGCCTTCAAATGGTGGCACAGCACTTCCTGCACACCTATAACTAAAATGACGGACTAGAGCTGAGATTCAGTTTCTGGTGATAATTGTCTAGTGCCAACTGCCTTCTAGGTCAGCATTTGCCGTCACACTCAGAAAACAATTCACACAAATACTGGGTTGCATTGCTCACTGGTACTGAAGAAACATTTCATGAACTTTGAAAGTAAAGACAGAGCTTCAGGGTCTCTCTTCAGATCCAAAATTTATGATGTTTTCTGTGCATCACAGTGCAAGGGTGTGTAAGCTAGTCTTAATGGAAAAGCTTTGGTGGCACTCTAGTTAGCTTTGATTTAAAGCTTAATTTAGGTCCTGAAAAGGGTTAGAGCATCTTTACAACCATCTTGTAATTCTCCAAGAGTCCTGCCATGAAGATAGCCAAGTCCACATTTCAGCACAGCAGGGTCACTTTCACATCAAAGACGTACTCAGACAACTATCAAAATCCACTGAGGAAAGGCTTACGCCTTGTCCAAAATTCTACTAAAATGGGAAGCAGACAATTCACTATTCAAATGCATTCAAAGGAGAGATGTAATGAGCATAACGTGTGTTGTATAGACATACACATATAAAGTCAACCATGGTGCTAAATGAAAACTGAAATTCTAGGTTGAAAGTAGATCTAACTAAATATTTAAAACTGAATATTTGAGCTGAAAGAAAATTGGCAGCAAATAATTCACCAATGAATTTAGCTTCTTTTTCAGCATGTGGAACAACTGCATTCAGATTGCCATTCCCTCCGATTTGATCATTACTTTAAATGATTCTCAATTTTATAGTGTAATTCTTTCCCTGTGTGGGTTGATGGTGAGGAGTCTCCAGTGCTTTTCTGACACTTTGTATGTGAAATTTGATCTGTGAATGTTAGCTGTGAGCAGCTGCACATATAACAGTGATGCTCTGACCCACAGTTTGATGTGTATGTCCTGTTTGAAAACCTGACTGTGCCAGCTCAGCACTTGGTTTTTACAAGCACCTGTGCAGGGGAAAGCTGACCACTAAAATATCAGGAAAAAGCAATTAATATGCAGAAAGATGCTCACTTTTAAAAGTTAACAAGCCCTCAACATTAACACAAAGGGCTGAAGGAAGCTTTTCTCTTCTCAGAATAAGCACCTTCTAACAATAGCTCTTAATTAGTTCAAAGTAAAGGATAAAGTGTTACTGGACTCAATATCAAAACCCCAAGTATTTCTACAGCTGGGGTGGAGTAAGCCCACATACCATTACAGAGTGGGGGCCAACACAACAGAAAGCAGCTCTGCAGAAAAAGCAGCTGAGGGCCCGATGGACAACATGCTGAACATGAGTGAGCAGTGTCCCTTGCAGCCAAGGTGGCCAGTTGCCCACAGGGCTGCAATTTGCAGCCAGCCACATAGTGGACTGCATTTGCAGCATTGTAGTCAGTAGGAGAGTTGAGGAGATGTCCAAAATACTTTTATGACCCTGACCTGTATTTCTGTAAGAATGTAAAGATTTTTATAGCATGATGCTCACGGAGAGATTTTGACCATGAAGATCCACCCTACCAGAGCTAAGATAGTGGCAAAATGCAGGCAACAAAACCAAAGGTGCAAAATTCCTAAAGGGTTGGATTCTCTCTGAGCATATTTCAGCTCTGCATGACCGACTTACAGCCACCCTGATTTACACCAGCAGGAGTTCTGCATTGAATCTTAAGAATGCATAGACGAATGTGTTTCACAGTTAACATAACTTCATATATTGTACAGCTGTTTTGAGGACATCCAAAAAGTGATGGTTTTCTCAGTGTTGTACCATAGTAGGAACCTATGTGCACCTCCTGTGATCTCTGCCTTGCACTATTATTGTATCTGACAAAGAATTATTAGACACTGCAATAAACTTCAGGTTCTAATGACTAAATGTCATGCAAGAGGATGCTGGACTTGAAAGCCATCAGAAAAGCCTTAGGCTGCCTCAGAATTCAGATTCAAATTATTCAGTTATATATACACCTCTTATATATCTATAAATATCTACACTCCACAGGGTGCTCATGCAATTTCTGATGGTTTACCAGACTGAAGCCACCTCCTCAACTATAGGTTAGAGTTGTAACTCCTTGATATCGATGAAAAGGCAAGAGACTTACTTATGAAGGTCATTTTTCAACTGAACAGTTATCTGGAGGGCACCACAGAATGAGCTTAGCTCTTTCTTCTCACAAATTTTGCAATCAAAGAATATAAACATGAACAAAGCTATTAAGGAGACCTCTTCTTGCCAAATGCTCTGGAAAAAAATGTAACTCAATAAGGTAAAAAAATTAGAACATTTTCATTAACACAAAATGTTGTTTTTAATTAGGATTTTGCAAGCTAAGTCTCCTAATGAATGAAGGAATGGAACTTCAGAAATTATTTGAATTGCTCATATATTTTTCCTCTTTCTGAAAAGAACAAATGTAACTTTTTGGAAAATAAATACAGTTGGTAACTGGAAACTTCCTAATTAACTATTTCATGGATTGAACTTTCATAGGCTTATAAAATGAATGGCTTGGAGATGGCTGCTTCCCTAACTAATTCTCCAGAGCTCCGAGTGCTCTAAGAATGCACTGAGTGCAAACCATGGTGAGACATGTGGTAGGCAGAAGTACAGGCAATTCACTCCTGCACAAAGTAGGAGGAAAAACAGGTCTAGAGGATAACTGTCCCCTTTGTAAGAAAGCAGTTACAGGGCACAGAGTGGAAGTACTCACACTGCCATGGTCAGCAAAAGGGTACAAATGGTAAGAAGGCAGTGACCCTTTACTAAATGAGTCATCCTAGGCACAAAAGATGAGGGGCAGGAAAAAACCAAAAAGTATCCCAATAAACAAAATACTGGAAAGCAAAGTTATAGCAAAGAAAAAGATTATGATAAAACAAAGATTTTGGTCAAATGTCTTAATCTGTTTATACAGTGGGAGGTTTTCAACAAATTGCACTGTGAAACTGGAAACAAATTAGCAAACACACACATCATTTGCTCCAAGCACCCAGCACTAAAAGCAAAAACTAAGTGTTATTTTGATGTCAAGGTGGCCACTGTCACGTTAACAGGTGCGACCTAGACCCAGAAGTCTGCCTGAATCAGTCTGAACTTCTTTCATGGGAAACTAGGCTGTGGTGCCACAGCCACACACTAATGTAGAATAGAATAGTTCCGGCTGTAAGGAACCTACAACAGTCATCTAGCAGTCCAACTGTCACTATACACCACTGTAAGACATGAAGTTGTGGGATGGGAAGGCCCATATAGGGGCCAAAACCAGAAAATATGGATGTCTTTAAATGATGTAAAATTCATCAAATAAGCACAATGCTGTAGATATTAAAGAACTTCACAAGATGTTTAACAGATTTGAATTATTTAAAGATACATCCTACATACTAGCATTCAGCCAAAAATACATGTACATGCATAAGATTTCATTAGATAATTAGAAAATATATGAAATCTGAACTTTCCTGGAAGATAAAGTCAGATCCTATTCAGTTCTTGCAGATATCATCTATTTAAATCAAGAGTGCAATCACTTTATTTAAGTGACTGAAGAACTAAAAGATTCTTCTCTGAAAGACACTAATGCTGAGTAGAGATCAAGAAAAACAATCACTCTAATTTTCCTGCAGATTAGAAGGCTGGGCAGATCCTAACGTGACTCATAATATCTGCAGGTATTTTTGCAGACAGGTTTTTCCTGGACGCCCCTTGTTTTACACCGTCAGTTTCAGACTACAGGTAAACGAGACACTGCCACACGCAGGTCACCGTGGATGTGATCATGTTATCCCAGACAGGCTTTTTTCTATTTGTATCATTCTGTTCTTGGGTCAGGGAAGGATACACAAGACTGAGACTCAGCAGAGGTTAGCCCTATGCCTTTTTGCACCATAAGGATATACATGAGCAGCTGAAGCTGGCTTCAGTAGACCTTTACATCGGCTGAAAGTCTGCTGCAGGTACCCTGCAGGTGAGGAGAATCTGCTCTGGGGTGTTGGAAAGCCAGCTGCAGGAAAAGGTGCCGTGGCCTTAGGCTGCAGGTGCTCCTGGGTGGCAGGGGATTTCTATTTGTTTTCTCTCCTCCTGCCCTTTGTTTACTTTTGTGCATAGGCTGATGGCTGGGTGCTTTTCAAAAATACAAACACCTTTCCCCAGGGAGCAGCACAGTACATCACAGTGCTGGTTGCAGAACCCTTTTTGTATTCCTTGTGCACTGGGCAGGGATTTTTTCATTTCATGCATCATCCATAACTTGCTGCAGCAATTCCAAAAGTCTCTACCATGCTCACATGAATACGAATAATTTGAATTCACATTTTTGCTTTTGGAAATTTATCATCATAGAAGTTGGGCTCATAAAGCAACTGTATTTCTGAAATTTCTCACAGAATAATCAAGTGATGGCACTGCCAACAAAACAGCCTAATCACATTGGTATCATACAAGCACTTTGAGCTATGACTCCTGTTGACAAGGAGGTCAGCTACTGACATAAATATGTCACCAGAATTACTGTTCATTCTACTTTTTTTATTTGATGCTTCTTTATATAGACTAATCGAATAAGCAATTAAAAAACAAAGGGACTGTTGCTCAGGGTGTAGGTAAGCATGTTTTCTCTGCCAATGGAAGCAGCAAATGCTTTGGAAGAGCTTACATGGAATGTTTGTGTGGACAGTTATGGAAGCATTGGCTTGGAGTGGACACTAATACATAGCCCATAGTAGTGTCCACTGGCTTTTGGCTAAAGAACATTTCTTAAATGTAACTGAGAATACAGGTGTTTAATCCTTCTCATCCTCAAATAAACTGTTAAGCTTTCAGAAAAAGCAAAGCAAGTGATACCTTTGCTATAATTAATGAGTTCTGCAGTTTCACAATTTTAAATGCATCAGCCTTTGAGAACCAAATGTCACTCATCTCCTGCTGACAGGAATGCCTAGGCCACAGGCAACCTTTTTTGAAAGCCTCCTGGAGGCTGCTGCTTCACAAGCTGATACCTTCCCAAGCCCTGTGTGCTATCAACAACTCTAGATGCACATGCACGTCAAGGCTCCACACCTGCCACTGCCTCTACAATTGCTCCACGGGACAAGAGTTGTGCAAGGAGAACTAGGCCTATGTTTTGTGCTATACAAATTTTTTTGTAACTGAGATTCCTCCCTTTCCAGTGTGTGTATCTGTATTACATTCAGCTGAGTCCTTCTGCACTCAGGAATGCTTACAGGAAAAAAGGGAGAAGCTAGAAAAGAGCAGAAGGGAAGAAATTAATTGCAGTGGCTTTACTGTTGAGTTCATGCCTGGCAGAGAGACTGCTCAGGATTCCAGAATCTGGGCATGCCAGCTCCTCAAAAGATGCCAAAGAAGTCTGCTGAAACAGTTAAACCAATCCTGTAATTACACACAGAGTGCTTAGGAAAACCATCCTATATTTGTCATTCAAGTACCAAAGTCTCTGTTGGAAAAAAAAACATACAAACTTAAAAGCTCTTCAAGAAGACAGGAAGCATTGTTTAGCACCTACCCAGCTGAAAATTTAAATTAAGCTTGGACCCTCTTATTTCTTTCTTAATTTGTGGAATGAAAAAATCCCAAGTTTTTCCTGTTACCTACTTGCTGATGGAAGTGGTGAGGTACCCTGGGGTACCGTTCCAGCTGCCCACATTTTGTGCCCCAAAGCTGTTTGTCACAAAGCACACTGCCAACTCCTGCCAGCCAGGCACCAATGCTGCCTACTGCCTCAAGGAATTTATCTAAAACCAGAAGCTGCTTAAGAAAAATGACCACTTCAGAAGAAGAGTCAGTTTCTCTGTGAATCAATTTAAGCCCAAACACATCAATGAGACAGAGCTTGACCTAAAGAGCTCCACAGATCTCAAGACCTAAGGTAAAGGTGCGTCAGTAATATAGAAGAAGATAAGGAGACTAGGGGCCTGATCCAAAGGCCGTTAGGTCAGTGGCAAGATTTAATGTTGATGTAAATGGACTTTGGAACAGGCCATACTAGAGGAAAGAGCACTCCTTATTATAAAAATAACCAGACATTAGAAACGGACTAGAAGTTAAGAGAAATTTTTTACAGGCAAAATTTCCATTTTTCACAACATCTCAGGAAAGGATTAGGCCATTTAACCCCACAAATGAGCAGGCATCAGATTGCCACCTCATCCTGATTGAGTGCCAAAGGTCAGAAGACTGCAGCTCCTGCCCTGGGAGCATGGTCAGACTCTCTGGTCCAGCTGTGCTTGCAGCACCTCTAGGTGCTTCATTAGCAAAGCTGGGCACCCAGTCAGCAACACTGCCCACCCCAATTACTGCATACATCCATTTTGCATGAGCAACTGCAGGAATCAGTTCCCAGCTCACCAGGGAGTGGTGATGGTTCAAATAACACGAGAAAAGCTACATGATGGTAGCGAACGCTAAACCTTCACCCATCCCACCCATCCTGAGTTGCTGTTTGCCAGTGGGTACCCAAGGCATTTTTTGACTCAGGTATAATTTGGGAACAGAATGCAAATGCTTGCTCCTTAGTGATGAGACAAATAGCACAACCATAATTCTCACCTTGTCTGGCCCATGCTGAATGTTTTGTGCTCAATCCATTCAACTAACAAGGTTGTTCCACTGACACGATATGAAAGAGTGAATGTTCTGTAATAGAACACCAGGTGCCTCACCACAAAGAAAAATAACACAGTTCTTTCAGAAATAACAAAAGGCTATACTAAGGGAGTATTGTTAACTAGTTTACCATACTAAAACAAAGAGGAGAGAGAGGGAATATTCCAGTTGCCCTGCTGGCTGCAACACAATTAACTTGTTAGGGAAACATGCACAGGTGGACACGAGTGAAAAAAAACGGGAAATCACAAAACACCCTGACCTGCAGAACAGCACCTGCTTCAGGCACAGCTTACAGACATTTCTGTCTAACTGCAGGAGTTGATGGTGGGACAAAGCCTTGATAATTAGTGCACACAGCTGTATCCAGCTGGCCCTGCAGTTAGCAGTTCAGGTTCTCTTGGGAGTGGTTTTCCCAGTGCCAGTCGAGGGGCACTACTCCTCTGTGACCCGGGCAGGAACTACGTCTAGCCCTGAGCTAGGTGCCCTGTGCTCTCTGGCTCAGGAGCTGCCAGTTTGCCTTAAAGTATTAGAGCAGCATTACATTGATTACTGCTTGGTATTTGCAGGTCTACAAAACGTCCAAGGAGACACAGGAAAGTTTAGATACTTTTAATTTGTTGTACCAAAGCTTTTCTGGTGGTCCCAGAAGATTACACATTTATGAAGAAGGGCAGCAACAATAAAAGCTTATTGTTTGCACTCAGCCAAACTTCATGGATTTTTTAAGTATGACAAAAGAGAAAATGAGTTACACAGATTTTCAATAACTTGAACACCAATCTCTGCTCTCCAAAGGGAATTACTCCAGTGTTCTTTCTTTGTCTACCTTGGCCTGGCTTTAAGGGTTTATCCTTGTAAACGACATCAGTAGTTACAGTTAACAGGTCCAAATGAAGCTGTGGGGCTGAGATCCCTCTTGTCCTGATGTGCTAGATGCTCCAGGGAGAAGACTAAAGATAGCAAGAGAAACTTTATCAAGGTAGACTCATCAGACAAAACAGGAGCAAGTAGTGCACATAGCCCTTCCCTTCGCTCCAATGGCAAATCAGAGGTACCAAGAGGATTCTCTCATCAGAGGGCAATGGCATGAAGTGAGATTAAGGTAGCAAGCCACTTTGCTTTTATGTGTTCAGCTAAAGAACAAGGTCAAAGACATAAGGTCTTAAAACTTTTAATTAAGTGACAGTGGAATTATTTGTTCACTCCCAGACTACACTGATGCAATCCAGCATGAAAACTGCTATTTGACATTTCCCTTGATTTCCTCTTTGATGGGGGTGCACAGTAAATTGTATTCAGGTACAAATTTGCCTTAGCTACTGACAGACAAGACAGCAAGACATTTCCAAAATCTTTCCCACTCTCTCTTTTACCATAATGCCAAAGATACAAGCAAGAATAAAGCAGTATTAGTGCAATAGAAGCTAGTGTGGTGACAAAAAAGTGTGTTGTAAATTAGTAATAAGGGATAAACATAAAGCAAGTACAGATTTTTCTTTGAGTCACACATGAGAAGTCTCCCATCACAGGAAAACTATAGGTCATAAAAGGACCCTATGCAGACCCTATTCAAAGGACACTAAATAACACCTTGCTTGGCAATTCTGATGCGTGCATGAGAACATCAGGTGGCTCCAAAGGGTTGGACTGATACCCGGTCATGTGGCTCTAGGAGCAACCAGTCTCCAAATGTATGCAGTGCAGCAGAAGCAGGCCCCACAGCCAGGAAACAGAGCATAAAATACATGGCCATGGTAAAGAATCAAACTAAAATGTGATGTAAAAAAAGAGTACTGTTTTGGTTCCTGAGCCCTCTATTCTTATTTGGTTTTATGCTCCTGTAAGTAAAATCAACAACTTCTTTTTCCCCAATAAACTGAAATTTTGCAGACCATTAATTCATAATACAGACATAAGCCTTTGGGTGCATGTGAAACAAAATGAAAAATGGTCAGTCTGGTTCTTCCAGGAAGGCTGATACTTCACATGAGCCGTAAAGATTTTCCACCAAGCAGCAGTACACACATTTCAGCACATACCCAGAGTGACTGCGCTAGCATGGTAGAGGATAATGGCTCTGAATATCATTTATGCACACTTAACTACCATTTAGTTAATGTTTATGCAGCATTTGGAAAATGTAAAGTGCTATAAAGATGCCAGATGTTATTATTATTAATAATCCCAGTGATAAATATGACTCAAAATTCTCTATTCTATCCTTGTCCTTCATGTCAAAATGATGTTTGCACCTACAATAAGGACTGCAATTCAGCAAGACACTTAGAGTGTATGCATTACTTAGAGTTCATGAGTCTTATGCATAAGGGAATAAAGGACTAACTAGTTTCTCCCCAAGTTTACCGAGTGCTACAAAAATACAAATGAAGATGGAAGATTATGTTAAAATCCTGGTTTTAAAAATGCTGGATCAGAGCTCTGCTGTAACATTTTAAAGCCTATTTAGCAAGCCATGGAGGTCAACCTGTTTTCATAAAATGTGTTTTCTTTTCAGTGAACGTAAAAGGGGGCACAGAAAAGAACTCAAAGCCAGAAATCTATGGGCATCTGCTGCCTGCTAGGTTTCCACTGAACCCACTAGTACAGCAGCTGGCTGTCCATACTCAGACCATTCAAGTCCCCAAACCTGTGCATTCTCATACACCTTATCCTTCAGAGGAGGACTTCAAACCATGGAGCCTGATGTCACAGAAAGAACCATTCCCTTAGTGATTTTCCTATTTCTCTAAATCACTTCTGGTTTTCTTTGCAACTGCAACACTACATCAAAAAGGCAGATAGGAATCACTGCACAAGTCACTGAGGCTTCAAGACATGGGTCCACCATGAGTGCTTGCCATTGCAGTGGATTACACATCACATTAGACCTCACCAGGGAAAATAAACCGAGAGTCAAGGCCTTTGGTCTCTCCTTTCATATTCACAAAGAAGCCTTATGAGGAAGTGCTAAGTAAGGACAGGGAATTTTTTTTCCCATAGCTTTTTTTTTTGTGGTTTCTGTGGCTGCACCAATGAGACTGAATGTGAAGTTACTTCTCCAAGAGAAACAATTGCCACTCCCCTTACTGGAATACCAAAGGAAAAAGCTGTTTTGTAAAATCTTTTAAATATCTTCACTGAATTCACCTAACAGAATTTCTCAAAGAGTTCAGCTCCCATTTTGGTGTTCTATTGCAGTGGCTGGATGCTGAGCTCATGGACACTTGGTCCAGCCCTTGAGACTAGGGACACAGGTAGCAGGCACGCTGCAAAATCTCCCCTTTGAAGGCTTTATCCAAGACATAAAAAACCCCCTTCATTTAAAAAAAGAAAATGAAGGGGGTTAAAAATGCCACAGAGACAGCCCGATCTTCTACTTGCTCGCAGTGGTATAAATCAAGAATAACCCTGTGGACTTTGTGGGACTCATACAAGTATAAAACTGCTAGAAATGAAAGGTTGACGCTTCCTAACTTCAGCAGTTGGCTTGGTTTTCTTTAAATAGCTTCATTAATAAATACCTTTAAAAAAGAGGAAAAAAAAGCACTCTTCCTCCCCCAATACTAATTACTAGTGCTCAGATTTAATCTTCAGCATTTATTGTGCTTCACCAAATCCCTAATAATCACCCCAGCAGACTCCTTAACATTGTTGTATAATGGGAAACAAGGGCAGGGTATTACTTTTTCATGTACAAAGATGTTTCATCAGGAGGCCAGATTTCTTCTATGCAGCTAAAGTACATAGAGCCTGACACTTTTAATTTCTTCTGTAATTGTGTCACGAGAGGGGGTTATGTCACTGTGCCTCTTTGCTGAATTCCAAGAGGCTCAGTGCTATTCCCATGGTCATTGCCTCCTGCCTCTACTTTAAAATAATGAAGATTTGGGCTGAAATAAATTTGAAGATATCAAATAAGGACCCCTTGAGTTCCAGGGAAAGAAAATAAAGCAGCTTTTATTAAACTTGTTATGAGACCTTTCATGACCACTATTCTCACTGTTCTCTTTGCTCAAAGCCTTTAGAGAATGGTCTCACTTTAGCCTAAACTCAGCTCTTTCTCAGCTCTCTAAGCCTCTGTAAAATTGAAGGACATTCACTCCAACACACGTCTTTAATAACTCAGTATGATTTAAACTTTCAATCTGCATTCCTGATTTCTGTAATAATTGAAAGGAATGCATTAGCAGCAGAAAAAAAACCCCACTTTTGCTTCATAAACTTTACCTTCATTGCCTCAGATTTTCAGTAGTTCTCAATATGTAAGTTTAATGGCGTGACCCTAACAAGAAACGATCAGCAAATGAAACGAACCAGTGTGTAGCTGCTCCACACGGCTACAAGTGTCAGCTGTGGCCTGCCTGCCATTAATTTTATTGTAACTCATTTCTTCAGGTTGAGTACAGCACGATTTAATGTTCCCATTCTCCCATTCCTGTTCTGCATGACAAATTGTTTTAATAAACATAAACCGGGTAATAATAAAGTAATAATAAGCCTAGCACTCACCTTATATCACTGCAGTTAAATTCTCCCACAAGCCAGTGCTGGTTACAGTGACAATTACAGTCAGGCCAATCCGCAGCCAGGCAAGCACAATGGACAGATTTAATATCGTTTGTAAATATGATTAGTGTGCTGTCATGTTATTGCAGCTTGGTATTTACATTTCTCTCTGGGGTTATTCACTACACCAAATCAACATTAAATAGTGCTCCCTTCTCTTCCCCTTAAATCAAATATACCTTTCTTTGTGCTCCACTCAGAAGTTAATGAAGAAAATGGCATCGATTGTTAATATTCGGGGATCAATCAGTGCTTTACATACCCTCTTTTTTTTTTTTTTTTTGGCTTTTAAACAGAGCTACATGTGTCTGTATAACCCTAGAAGATTTCTTTCAAAATTCATAATCTCCCCTACCCTCCTCCCCCTCCACACACACCCTTTAACATCGACACTCGTCTGCTTACTCTCTTATGAAAAATGTTCAAATAATGAATGGCTGTTGTTTACAGAAGTAATTTCATGCTACATTTCCATTATTGCCTGGATTTGTTTAGCTTCTCAAGCTTCCCCATTTCCTTGCAATGAACTTTTAAGGAAATATAACCAGCTTTCACTGTTTATGCCATTATGTTTATAATAGAAGCTGCTCTCATTTGTGACATATTGCAACACTTCATAACTGTGTGCAAATAAGCATCCTTAAACTTGTTAAGGTCAATTAATCATTGTACAAAAGCTTTTTTAGCTAGGACTTCCACCAGCATAAATCCAGCCACGTAGCAGGGTAATGAAAGGGCTCTAGCGCAGACCTAAGTCCTACATGGCACAATTGTGTGCTTCAGATGTTAATAAAAGTGCCTGCAGATGACACAGGTCTTTTTCTCCAAAGTTATTTGGTTCCCATGGTCAGGCAGCACAGGCTGAATACCTGCAGCCTGAGTCAAGGGAGGACTCCTGTGTACAAAAATTTGTAATTACTTTAGGGACAAATTCCCACCAACCTCACAATTTTTAAAGCCACATTTTTGACAATGAAAGCAAGGAAACAAGTCAGAGGACAGCCTGCTGAGCTTGGACCCATGGCATTTCACTGGACAGGAGCCAATGCATGAAACATGGGGCAACAAGTACCTATCTCAAGACATGACAGAGGACAGCATCAAGAGAGAGTGCTGCAGTTGGCAGAGTGCAGCCCTGGCCTCCTCCTGCTGGTGTGTTAACCTCTCTGGGAGGAAGGGGTCTCTGGGTAGCTTCAGTGATAGCACTGACCACCTGAAAGCTGCCAGGCACAAACACTGCTGATAGAAGAGATCTTATTTATTATTATCAACCTTCCCTATACACAGTCATAGCACACGCGAAGACTTGCTCCTGCTCTTCATGCAGCTAAGAAAGAGGAAATATTCACATAGGTTATCTTTATGCTTCCATTTTCAACAATGAGTTTCTCATCTCCTGCACTTTTGACTGCAACAAGACCTGTATCTGAAATTTAAGATATGCCTTAATCAGACTCAATAGATTTTCTGGATGCCCCAGGCTTACCAATGTCATGGTGCCTGGGTGCATGTAAAATAAGCCTGGTCTGTGCCATTGGACTTTGTCTGATGTGTAAAAACAATGACGATAAGCCCCCATCACATCCTTAAATAAACTGTAATAACAAAATTCAGTCAAATCTTTAATACTAAAGGGAAATTAAAATATATAGGGCTGTGCAGTTTCTGAGGATGCCCATGTGCATGCACATATTTTATGCATTCACTAGCATTTTACTTTATTTTTCATGCAAATTGGAATAGAAAGAGGTGCCCTGTGTTAGAAATCTAGCCCTGGTCAAGGTCAAAATGCACAGTAAAGAGCAATAATCAAGTACTTGCAATAATTACAAAGCTGATGCACGTTTTGTCATTTACTGCAAGTTAACTTTCCCATACTACGAGTTTAAGTCAGGAGAAGGGGAAAGAAACATGATTTAAAGAAAGCATTAACTGTCAGTTGGAGAGCATGGCTATTTTGTGGGGGATGTAGATAATCTGGAGACAAAAGCAGGACATTTTAAAGACCTATCTCTAGTTGTGGCTTTATTGAAAATGATAGATTTAAGAACGTGATTCATATGATCACCCAGGGGGCATGGATCTGACTTACTGCAACTTGCTGATATTATTTATTTAGAAGAGTCAAATGTCACAGCCAAATATTTCTGCTAAAATGTGCATTTACTGAATTTTCCTTTTAGAGCTCAGCAAGGTGACAGCTGGAGAGGGGTGTCTGTGCATGTGTGGAAAAAAAAGGGGGAAGAAGTGGGGTGTTACTAAACACAAGATCACAGTACTCGAAACATCCTACTGAGATCAGAAGAATTGTGAAGCATACTGAGGTGGTACTCTAGCTATTCATTAACTGCCTGTATCAGCCAGCCCAGAGATTAGAGCTTAATGCAATGGTGAAGTAAGTGTCCATATCACAGTAGCCATGGAGGAATAGCGAGATGTAATGAAACTGAATAGCTAGCCATTGAAAGTTGAAAAATATATTGATTTTTCAGTGCTTGATCACCCAGGAGGCTTTATCAGGTATGAATACTTGGGAACCATCTGCTAACTCTGTAATGGTATTTTAGGATTTGTGACAGACACCAGCAAAAATAAAACTGCGTGTTAGAAAATAACACAAAGCGAAGGCTGCTTCTCTGTAAAGACATTCCACTGCTCCACATCTGCTTTTCTCATTCCTGTCTTTTAATTGTTTTCAAATTAGCTATAGCTAATGTGTGAATACAAATTAAAATTAGTACATGGATTCAATTTCTCCCCCCCTTCCGTACCAATGATAGCCCAGACATTTATAGCCACATTTATCTCTACATCAGATTGCATTACTTGCGTGGTAAAGATTTCTTTCCTCCCAAAAGGCAGTCAGCAGGACCCTGGTTATTGTTTTCAGCTATTGAACCTCGTTGTCAACATTTCTTAACATTCATTTGTGTATTTCAAAGAACAAAAATGAACAGGAACAGGCTTGGAGGCACAATATCTACATATTGTCTGATGTAAATAACACTCCTAGACATGATTGGCATTCTCCAAACAACAATCATTGTTATTGAAATGTGCCTCTATTCCCCTTGTTTTAATACTGAGAATGATTATGAAATCTCTTTGGGTACAATAAATCAGCTGAAAGATGTAATAACACGTTTCAGCTGTTGGAATGGATGTTTGATTACAGCTCTGAGGGTTTTTTCCTCATCTTGTTTCTAGTTTAATTCTTAAACCATTCTGTGGTTTCTTAAAATATATATATATTTCACATATCAACAGCAAATATGAATTCTTGTTTAGTGTGGGTAGCTGAGCAGGAATTGAATTGCATTTTAACAATGCAGGAAAAATATTTTTCTATTACAGTTTTGGTTAAAATAGTAAGTTAAGCTGTCATTTGAAATTATATTAAATAAACACTTAACTTTAACACCTAAATAAAAATAGAGAAGATAAAACAAGGGCAAAAAAAGGAAGAGAAAAGGAGACTTTGGTCAGACCATGTTTGATTTCCAGACACACAAAAAACATCTGCCTCTCCCTCCTCCCTTCATAATTCTGCAAGCCTCTCTTCAAGTTAAGTAGTAGAAGAATTAATTTGCCCCAAAATAGTCAAGTGTAAATGGAGGAAAATTATTTCCCCTTGGTTTTACTATTGTAGCAGCAACACACAAAAGATGAAGGAAGTCAGACCACACCACACAGCGGCAGCAAGGCAGCTGGACAGCTTTTGAAGGATCTGAGAATCTGTGTACAGCAAAGGCAGCACAGCTTCTCCAGCTCACTCTCCCAGAAAAGATTCTGGCAAATAATGCCTTTCCTTTAGGTGTGGGAGAAGGGAAGGAGAAAAAGTGAAGAAAATATAACTATGGGAAACACAAAGATTAGCACATAGGTGGTTTCCATCTCAAATCAAAGTTCCTTCCTGTCCTTGAGGGGCTGCCACTCTGCTGATGAGCACACTATGGCCACTGCAAGAACATCCCCTTGATATGCTCCCAAAGTTTGCAAGGCCAAAAAGGCAACTATAGTCAAGGCTGGTAGTGGGAAAATGCAGAGAAATTTGGGGCTTTCTAAGGTCTTTAGAACTGCTCAGTGATGTGTTGCCAACATTTCAACAAGAGGCTCCTAGGAGAATTCCCCCTTTGGCCTGTGATAAACCCAATGCCCCAACAGTGCGTTCGCTTGCCAAGAGGAGGGGCGAGGGATGGGAAAACTATTCAAGCATTTTCCTTTTAAATGAAAACACTCTCTCATCATTGTAATCAGAAAAAAAGAGGCTAGCCTACTGGCAGAGCAACCCTATACCACCCATTTGGCTAGGACTGCATATACTCTATCTGCCTGCAAGAAAAAGAATATGCATTTATATTGGAAAGATCATATCCCGGATAGCAAGATGTCCACCTGGGAAGGAGTACGCAAGGTGCTCGCCACTTTTCCCAGGGGTCTGGAAATACTCAATGTAACCTAGAAAACAGTCAGGGATAGCTATTAAGGGCAACTCTAAGGTAACACTCATACACATAACTCCCCAGGGCCTGATCCACACTGTGCTACAATCAGACACAGGCTGCAACCCAGCTCCCACCTACAGTGGCAGAGGGAGGTTTCCTGTTCCCCTTTCCTTCCTCGTTTCTTGTCTACCCTGTGCTTCTACTCCCAAAATAGACAGGCTTTCAAATTAGGAAACAGAACTTGCTCTTCCCTAGAACCACTAGTGCAAAAGAAGCAACTATTTCTAAAGTTCAATGGAATTATAGAATACCTTTAGGTAGGTATTCATTGGGCAATTCACTCCTGTCTTTTTGACCTTTATTCAAGGGGGAAACTGCAAACTTCACAAAATCCTGCCAACTCCAAGAAGCTTAATTGTGCAGATTACAGTCTGTTTGTAACACAGATTATTAAAGGCACACTAGGACCCTTCACGTCCCCACGTTTGACTCAGTGATAGGTTCTGCATTAGATAAAGGAGATTTGTTTTGATCCCCTCCTCACAGATGCACTGTGCCCTACACCTTTTGTATTTCAGACTCCATCATCCGTGACCTCTTTACATAAGTGACAGAACCACAATAGCCTGCTCCATACTGTAACTCCCAGCTCCCCAGTTTTAGAGGTGGAAGAAAGGCAGGAGGAGAGTCAGTTCATGGTTTATATGTTATTCTTAAATATATACATATATATATTGAAAAAAATACACTTCTGTTATTCTGTAAAGAGCACACTTCTCAGAGACTCTGGCTCTGTGTGGCACAAAGGCCAAGCATGGCTATTTTCGAAAGTATAAGACATTGTATTTTTAAAAAAGAAAAAAGTGAAAATTGCCTCTTGAATTTCAGAGAATGAGGTGAAACACAGAACCAGAATGGAAAATTTGTCCTAGAAATAAAAAGTGAAATAATTTCCATAGGTTCATTTTTGTTTCTCTAAGGGTATAAATTTAAAGAGAAAGTGATTTCCTGATCCCCAGAAATTTTTTTTAGAAGTTACAACAATTACAATTGCCACTTGTTTACAAAAGCACAAAGATCACCTGTAAATTCTAGCTGCCTTTAGGTGACTATAAATCAATCCTCTCTGCCCCAGAACTAAGGCCTGACCCACAGAGAGCCATAATCAATGCAGGGGCTGGGTGGGAAATCATAGAATCATAGAATTATCTGGGTTGGAAAAGAACTCCAAGATCATCAAGTCCAACCCTTAATCCAACACTATCATGATTACTAGATCATGGCACTAAGTGCCACATCCAGCCTTATTTTAAAAACCTCCAGCGATGGTGAATCCACCACCTCTCTGGGCAGGCCATTCCAATGTCTGATTACTCGCTTAATTTTCAGGCTTTTACTTTACATCTTTATTCTTCAGTTTTCTGCACATCAACATTATCATAATTAAAAATCAAGGAGTTTTTCTGTAAACACTATGTATTTTGCAAAGTTACTGCATACACTTCACTGCCCTTATAAAAGAAGGGAAGGTGAGCAGAGACACCAGAGCTGTGGCCATTTATCTCAGCTAAAGATTCAGGACTAGCTGTAAAGAAGAAATGGAGAGTCACCAACAATGGTTTGTATTCCTCACAGTGACCCTGCTGTGACTTCTCTCCTTGTTTGTTCTTCTAAAGAAGGTAGGAGGTGGCAACAGCTTTGCTGGGTGTTAATGTGCTTTTGGCTGCTTGATAAAAATATTTTCCTTTCTTAATTGCTGCATGACACAAGAACAAAAACACAGAACTCACTATCAGTTGGAACACACACTTGTAGCTGTGTGCCTGTTCCTTGCTGCTGTACTATTGATGAGCAGTTGTATGTGGAACGAATTGAAGAAAGCCACAAACTGATTTCTTAAATGTTGGGTTTTTTCTCCAATGGTAAAGAAGTGATGAGTTTTAGATGAGAAAGAACATCTATCTGCAGCAAAATGAACTGAAAATTCAGAAAGAAAACTCCTACAGTCTTCAGAAGCACCCAAGAGTGACACAAAAGTACCAGTCTTCTCAAATTTTGTGATGAAACTCAATGGAGTCAGCAAATTGAGAGGATGACAAGGGTGGAGGAAGACTGAGATACACCTGACTTACTGTGATAAACAAAATCAACAGCTTCTTCTCCTTAACAAATTAGTGTTGGTCTTGTGATACATACCGCAAGCTGTCATACTACTTTTATTATACTTCAGCAAAAATTGTGCATAACTGGCAGGTCCCTACATGTCCACTTCTTGGTATCGGATGTTACCTGTCACAGTCAGCACAGCTGTGCTTCACTTAGTGAGAAATCAAGAGGGCAGCAGAACTGATTAATTCACTTACTCTGTTGTGCTTGAATCCCTTTCTGCTGAGAGACACAAGCAAAGTCACTTTGGGCATTCATTTAAGACAATTAACTCCTACAATTTTATTTTCAGCCACAAGGAACACTGCAGTCATCTGAAAGTCCATGAAACTGTGTTCACATAGGACAAGGATTGCCATCATCTATAAATCAGCTCCAGTGGGAGAAGTTCACTGCCATGCAGATGGGTGGAGGAATTCTGTAAGGTTCTCTCATTTTTGGAGCTCTGCAAAGCAACTTCAAAGGATGGTTTTAATGCTTAGCTTTTACTGCATACCTGTAAACGTGGCTTTGCTGTACTGGAGTAGGTTTGCTTAATGCTCTTATTACCTGGGTTCTTTTACAACAGTGGAGCTGTGCAATCACCCTCAGCATTAAGCACAGATGCAGTTTTGTAGAACAATTCTCACTTTACTTCATGGTTTTAAATTTCAGCAGAACCTTATCTTTGCCACTTTTGGTCAGGTACCACTAGAGAGGACTACTTTGCCCATCATGTTACTAACAGTTTCCTTATAGGACTTTCTTGCTTTTAGACACCTCTGATGATCTGCAGAAGCTTTAAGGAAGGTTTGTGCCTAGAGATGCAGGACACAGAGTACTGTTTTCTCCTCACTTCTGGCTGACAAGTTACTTCTAAACACAGATATAACGGCTTCAAACTCTTTTACTGGGTAGGTAGCTGTTGTCTCAGAGTTCTTATACCACTGTAATATGAAAAAGGGGCTACCAGAGATATAAATTAAGAGAACAGGATGGGTAAGTCCTGTGAAAACAAGGATGGGGTAATATCGTCCTTCAAATTAAGATCCAGTTTATCGGGCCTGTTAAACCATCTCTGGACATCAACAACATGCAAAGCTATTTGGTGCCTGTCCTCTCAGTGCTGTGGTTAGCCCATTGGTAAACCAAATCATTTAGGCCTCTGAGAGAATGTTAGGTATCACCTCTCACCAAAACCTGAAATAGAAAGGGATATCCTCAAAGGGAAGAAGTACCCACAACTTCTGCCACCATTATGGGAACTCTTTCTGGTGAAGCAAGTAAACTGTCTTACTTGAAAGCACTGTGTTTCAAATGGGCGCCATCTAAAGCTATCAGAACTTTCAGGCAATGATTTTTTTGTGATATTTGTAGAGAGTGAAGGTCCTGAAGCCTCAAACTCTGGTACACATATACTCCTCTGAACTCACAATGTTGGCAATGTGATTACTAGCACAATGAGGTACCACAAGAAAGGTGGAAAAGATCATAATCATTATATTATGAACATAAATTATTTTAAGATTAAGTGCCTGGCAATTCAAAATTCCCATCTGCAATAGAATATTTTTCCAAGTTTTCTTGTAAGGTATCAGCATTTGGTAAGATACTTCAAACAGTGCATTTCAAAGGAAGGAGTGAATGTTAATCCCTGCCAGTAGCAGAACAGTAATTTTCTCTGCATAAGTGACGCACTAGTAGCAAAAAAAGGGCTCCTAGAAGACAGACTTTCACTATGCCTTCATATTTCACTTGTAAACAAGCATTTTGTTTTTCTTTAAAATATTCAATACTGCTAATTCTTATTTGTTGCAAAAATTCTAGCTTAATTGCCAGTTCTTGAAAGAAATCCAGAACGAATCCTTGCTTTTAAACAAGAACTTTAAGGATTCAGACATATGAAAAGTATTTCTTGTGTGAAACTAGATGATCATATGACTCTACTCAGTCTGATAAAAAGAGAAGATTAAGATATTGAAAAATACACAAAAGCATTAGTTTTCTTTTTCCTTATTCCCCCTGAAACCATTTGGGTCCCAATTCAACAAAACAGTTTCCACATCTTTATCCTTATTTATAAGGCTGTGTTTGCTTTATTGCTATGCAAAGTAGGAGCAAAAATGCTACAAATTAAAACAGTAATATTTTGCAAGCATTTTGTAGTGGTATAATTTATACCATAAGAAATCAAACACACACTTTTTCTCTCCTTCAGAAATTGTTTGAGGTTCTATATTTTTTCAGCCCCAAATTTGGGCAAAAAGCATTTTCAAAACAGAATTTTTCAAAACTAAAAATTATAAGACTGCTCATTTTGATCAACATTTCAACAACCTCAGGACATTTCACTTCCACATTTGTTTCTGAACCAGAATATGCAATATAGGTCTTTCAAGAGCTTGAAATATTTAAGCAGAAAAAATTGTCAAAAATTATTCTATCCCACAAAAAACCTACCATAGACAAACCACAAGAGCTTGGAAAGTACACTAGATCAACTAGAACAACGGGAGATGATGAAGAACGATTAAGACTCAGATCAGATTTCATTAAGCAATTTGGAAAGAAACATTCATGTTTTCACTTTTGGACCTCTCACTAAAAGAAAGACGCTGAGGTGCTGGAAAGAGCAATGAAGCTCAGCTCATGAAGGGTCTAGAACACAAGCCTTATGAGGAGAAGAGGTTGTTTGGTCTTCTGGCTTTGTGTACTCTTGCTGCTGTACACAGCTCTCTAGCTCTAGCTGTACTAGCCTGGCCCTTCTCAAGCACCTCTGCCAGGGAACCAGGGGTTCTCTGCCCTCTCTTCATGTGTTTGTTCCAGCAAAGCTGCACCACAGAGCTACAACCACAACTCCTCACTACTGGCACAAGAAGTCCTGAGAAGCTGGCTGGGAGCTGCCCATACGTCAGAGGGCTTTGTGCAGCACTATGCTCTCTCCAGCAGTCCCACAGGAAGAATATCTGAAGGGGCCTAGGAAAGCTGGAGCTCCCCAAATAGTCTGTAGGCTGACAGGAAATTACCCTTGAACCTATATCTCTGAGACCTCCAAGTCCTGGTGTACCTGTTCTGGGCAGCAGATAGACACTACAGGTGCTTAACACCACTGGCAAGTCCTCGTACAAGGCAGAAAGGACCAAGAAGTAAATACACATTTTTCAGTCAATCTCCAGCAAGAACACTATGTGAACTCATCTCAGGAGGAGAGGAAGCCATGCTACAGCAGTGTCACTGTCAGCTGGGAAACAGTGATGTAATAACCACAAAGAAAGCCAATGCAATATGAGACAGCTTTATCTTTCCCTCAGAAAGGAATCAATCCACCCTGGTGATGATTATGTTTTAACTCTGTTTGCAACCAAGACATAGCATCAAAACATTAACGGTTTCTAAAAACTACAAGATTTGGAAGCTATCCCATATTCCAAAGCTTAGGGCTTTCACTCTTCTGATTGTTGGCATTCTCATCAGCACAATCTTTAAGTGATCTGCTAACAAAAATGGCCTTCTATTGAATAAAATGGACACTATTCTGTATAAATATGAGCTATGAGACTAAACAAGCCTCTTGCCATACAGGTCAGCTATGTCAAATTTATTATGAGAACTCAGAGTTTTTGCAGAACCAGAAAAAAGTTATTTAAGAATTAAATCCTTAAAAGTAAACAGCCTATGTAAAACTTGGAGCAATGTGTGCAATGAATATACATGTATACTTGTACCTATTGTGTGGTTAGGTTTCTCTCTTACACTCAATGGAAGGTATTCAGGGAACAAAGAAAAAAAGATATTGAGTAGTATTTTCTACCACTTTAAACAAGTTTTAGTTGCATGGAATTCAGAAAGAGAAGCAAATTTACATTGGCCATGAGCGCTTACATTGGTATTTCTCCTCCACTTTTACTCTTTTTTACTATATTAGATTTACATTCACTTTCTCTTATAAAATACATTTCCTATTTGCATGGAGAAAGTCCATCTCCCATAGAAATTTACATTATGTAATCTCTGAGCAAAGACTTAATTATCTGGAGGTTTTCAAGCAAAGGCAATACATGGCCCAAAAATATGTTATAAAAATTAGATTTACAATTTTTCAGCATCTAGCTCTTCTTTCACATTTCTGTTTTAACTTCTGGCTGGATATCTATTGTCCACCTGCTAAAACTACTTGATTACTACTTCTTAAGAAGCTGGCTCTGCAATTAATAAAGAGCTATTTCACTAGTCTCATCCATCACAACCAAAGTTTCCCTTTACTTATGCATATCACTTCCTATATCCACTATCCCAATGGTTTTGCCCTGTAAGACAAATGCAGCATCCTCTAACAAAGATAGCTGTCCTTTCCTATCATACCTAAAAAAAAGGACTTCTTTTAGATCAGAATGTAGAGTATATTGTTGTCTTTTGCAATATAATTTTAAAAACCTATTTGTTTAACTAAATAATTACTCAAGCTGAGGGATGTGTGTGCTAGAAACACTGGAAGATGGGGTTTGTCGTGCACATGCCCAGCAGCTTTCCCTCTCATCCTGGTAGGCATGGCTATGCAGTTAGTCACCATGGCCATACAGGTTTAGCTGAGTTGGGAGAAGTTAGAGCTGCAGTACTGGGTGTGATTTTCCTTTGATGGCCCAGACAAGAATCACTTCCCTTCCTGGTCATGGTCACACCTCATTCAATAAGGGCAAGTGCTTATGAAAAAGATCTCATTTCTAAAGATAACAACACCTAACCTAACAACAGAGAAAAAGTCTGGAGATACAAAAAGTCCACCACTGCAGGGGCCATGGTGGGACAAAAGAACAACCTCCTAACCTACCCCATCTACAGGTACACAAGGTACTTCTCATTTCAACTAGCCAAGTCCACACAACTGAGAAAGTTGGAGTGCTATTGCTACAATTATTTTATTCCTTTTCTTTCCATTTTCTTGTCTTCCCCAGCCCAGGCTCTTTAGAGAAAGACTCCCAGGAGCTTCCATTCAAGTGGAGTGAAAACAGTGTCAGTGGGGACTAAATTCTGCAGCACAGGTTGTTGTCACTGATGACCTATTCAACAGCAGCAGCACCAGCCTGGCTTTGTCTTCTGCTCCACTAAACAAACTGATGGCAGACTCAGTCCTGCTGCAGAAATACTGAGAAATACAGAAAGTACAAAGGGAGCAGACAGCAGGGTTGGAACATTTAGTGGAAATAGGGGAGCTGGTCAATAAAAGGGGATGGAGGCTGGATCAAAAAGGGCTGACTTACAATGGGACATGGGTTAAAAAGGGATGTGCACTATCCCATAGGTCAAAAATGACAAAACACTGCTCCTGAAGCTGTCACCTTCTGCACAGTAGGGAGGGATCCAGGAGCAAGACGAAATGCAAAGCTAGCAACTTAATATACAGGCAATGTACCAAGAGGAGAAAAAAATATAGCCAACAAAACACGAAGGGTGAAATTCTGTGGTGCTTGCAACAAGCCAAGACCACTGACCTCAACAAACCACACAAAATAAATGTTTAGAGAAGATAGTGGAAAGAAAGAGAAACAAAGTATGATAAGGAAGAGCAAGATTTTGTTTAGAGCATTCACTGGGGACTTGGGAGAGCTGGGTCCATTTCAAGACTGCCATGAATTTCCTGTAGGACCTGAAGTGAGGCATTTAATCTCTCTGCAATTCAGTCCTCATCAGTGAATACTCAGGGAGAGGATGTGACATGCACTTTTGGTGGGGAATGTCCCTGAGCTCTGACATACTTCACTCATGTGAAAGAGGAAAAGTTTGTTGAAATAGGCAGATTGAAAAATTCCAAATTTTGAAATTTTCTGTTTTGAAGGCATTTAAATGGATCACACTTATTCTTTAAATGTCTTCAAAGCATTAAACTCCCAAACATACCTTTCTATCATTTTCTACCTTTGAGGCACTGAATACAAATATCCAACTCTTGTCCAATGAATATCTGAAGCTAGCCAGAGACTTTTCTCTTCTCTCTTTTTCTATGTTTCCTATTTTACCTTTTGCTCATGTCATGTTCCAAAACCCCTTCTTTTTTGGAAAGGTTAGAGGAGATGAGAAAGAGTGAAATCATTACACCTGTGACTTTCTAAAACTGGGGGGAAAATAAACACATTAAAGATATTTGAGTGAAGTAATCTCCTCACTTTAAAGGGGTTTGGTATGAAGGGAAATTTTCTTCATCTTTTTCTTTCATGTAATTTTATTTAATTTAAATATATTTCCCTCCTTAACTTTTGCAGAAAGATAGACATCCAGAAGAGTAAAACAGCTACAAAACCCAGAATTTCTCTGGATATTAAAAGAACCACACACATTTCAATAACATTATTTTCCTTGAAAATATGAAATGAAACTGTGCCCCACCACACATGTCACCAGAAAATGCATTTGATTAAACTCTGTCTTATGTGACCATCCTTGAAAATAATAGCAGAAGCTTCTGGATCTTGCAGACAGACTCCTACACCCATCACTAGGGCAACTGCAGCCAGAAGAGAACACACTTTGTTCTACCTTGAGGTAATAAACTGCTTTCCTCTGTCATGGCAGAAAATAAGACAGGTAGATCCTTATGCCCAGGCACTGAGTGCCATTACATGTCCTGCAGAGTATGGAAGATCTGCCTGTATCCTTCAGATCTGTGCAGACATGGTATGAACATCACTGCCCCATGGATGAACTGCTATTTGTCAGACAATTTGCCTAAGCATGCCTAGAACATACCTGAGCTGACTAATCATTGGTTTCTCTTTAACTACAGTAGTTCCACAGAAATAATTTCCCAGATTTGTTCTCAGAGCTGAAATGCTAGCCACCTGGCTGGTAGTCTCACGAGTAATGAAATAATTCAAACAGGTCAAGTTACCAACTTGGAAACAGTGAGGGGTTTGGGTTTTTTTTACTTCCTGCCATGGGGAGGAAAATTTCCAGTCTCTGTTCAGAACTGGCTATCATTAAATGCACACATGAATGGGCTTTTGGGCTGTGATATAAATGACTTAAAGCTGTGATTCAAATAGGTCTATAAAGTGCTTCTATGATGTTCCTCTCCCTTGTTTTTTCCCTTTTTTTTGGAAACTGTTTCACTGTTCTTTGTAGAGATAAGCCCTTGAAAATAACCCTTCTTAAGGTGTAAACTTGGTGACTGTACATTATAGTTAAATATTTGATTTGTTACAGGCTAGAAAAATAGAGAACTTGAAATCTCTTCATGGTGTATTAAAGGTCACACAATTACAATAAAATCTTGCTCCAGCAGCTCCAGTCACAGACAAAATCAGTTTCAAATTTCCAGCGAACAATGAAGTCCCCACAGAGTTTCAGCTTCCCTAGGAAATCAGGGTATCTCAGGCTGTGTTGATTTTAAGGATGTCCTGAATGCCCATCCTAAAAGACATGTTACTCAACACAGTCAGAGCTCTTGTGGGGTCCTCTGATTGAAAATATGCTTTTTTTCTTTTACAGCCATTTGGGGCATAGCATTTTTCAGGTTTCAGGAACTTTAAAAGCATCCAGCTCTACTCTGTTGGGGTGAGATGCTACCAGCCTGAATGTCATTTCATACACATAAAAATAAAACAATAGCAATACAGAACAAAAATCTACATCTTCACAACACAAACTAATCTTCCAGCTTCTCATCAAGCGAAGCATATTGACAACTGACAATAGGTAATTAATAGATTAATGAGCATAGCTCTTATCTGTCTACATTATGAGTTTATCTGGTTGTAACAGGATGAACACAACACGGGCCTGTGCTCACAGGAGTGCTGTCCAGGTAGGAATGAGATCACTGCGGCAAGATAGGAATGCAGTATTTTGATTATCAGGTATTGCTCCATGGAACAGAACCCCACCACAACCATGCACACTTCATTCTATACATTTTTAAATGATTCAAGGACAAAGAACAGAATATCATTTACCAGAGAGAGAATTAGAGGAAAAGGTTTTATGAAAGCAGGAGAGATTAGGTCTTGATCCAGGGTTAAGACCACCATAAGACCACTGGCACACACAGAATCTGTCAAGATAGGTAACGGAATGTTAAAAATACCCTTTCAACTTAGAACTGAGCCTAAACCCAGTGATGCCTGCAAAGCTAAATAATAAAATTAACTTTAAAACCCCTTTGATAACTCAGCTAAGAAAATCAGACATGCTAATTAGTTTTCCATTGGGTCTAACTTCACAAAATGGGGCTGTTGTTTCTGACAGTGATAAGTTCATTCACACGACGGACAAATTTGATCTGCAGAACCACAGAGGTGCACAAGGGAATGCTGTGCTTCACATGAAACCTGCAGAAAGGCAGTCTTTCCAAATGAGAGAGGTAGCAAGGTGAACGAGGTATAAATCTGGGGAGCCAGAGTGCCATTATCTCAATTGTGTCCTGGTGTTTCTTCCCAGGTTCAGTGGTATGCTTGCCTGTAACTTATCTGCCCAGCAACAGGTTTACATGTTCCCATGGGAGGAAGTCAGCTTTGGTCTTCTTGCGCCCAGAGCCGAGTCCTCACATGTGTAATCCAAGATGTGTTGGTGGGGCAGTTTTTACAGGTAAAGTAAATTTGCCCTTGATAGTACTATAAAGTTTCAAAATAAATATTGTGGTGTTTTGTGGGTTGGCAAACACGATCTGCAATTTGCTGTCCGGAAATTGTTGTTCTGCTCCAAAACTATGCAGGATTTCATAATGACTAACAACATGAGACAAATGCAGCATGACAGTCACATGTTGATCATTCTATACAATTTTGCTCATAAGCTATTTATGAGCTTCTTTCAGGGCCCAGTGGAGCTAAAAGAAAAATGCCAGCAGAGTGAACTTTGGATCGGACTTGACATTGTTCCGTTGTAACGTACTACACAATAGGAACTGAGAGGCTTGTTCTCATTTGGACTGAGCCTCCACATGAAAACTGAGCCATAATCCTGACAAATACAGACTCCTGGGAATGTTGCTACAGTGGTCCCAGGCACTGGTGTTCCAGCTACTCGCTACAACCCACACAGAGCAACATGCTCCCCTGCCTCCCCACGTCAGGGCACAGCATCAGAGGTACTCAGAGGTACTGGGGAGCCTTGCATGAGCTGCTCTCTGGCACTGGCTGTTCATTCCAGCAGTGGAGCATGTGGATAGCTACAGGCAGGAGCATCTAAACCACAGAAGCAAAAATTGCCAGAGGACAACTCAAAGTTTTGTAACCTCCCCCTGCTGTTTTAAACAACTGTCATGTTAAAGCAGTGGGAAGGGGCTCAAATACTACTTCTGCATTTGTCTGTCTGTACAAAAGGTCCTATACAAGCCCAGAGAAATACAGTAATATTATATACTTCACTGAAAAAAGAATTCAGTTTGTGTCTCATTTTTAAGAGCTAATATTCTTTTTTCTGATCAAATGGCAAACAGCATTGGTAAATGAAGTTTTGATGACATATGTATTTGCAAACAAAACTTTACATTCAACCTTTTCTAAGATGATCCCCCAAATCTGTGTTGACATCCCTCTGTGGTCACATTCTTTAAGAGCCTGGAAACTAGAACAGCCTCCTGTGCACTTTTTCAAACAATATACAAGCACTTCTACATTTCCTAACTGAACAGGACCTCCTGCACCTGCAGTGAAAAGTAGCTTTGGAAAAGTCAGTGTAGAGAGGATCAGAGTGTTTTCCAACTGCTGATTTTATTCTGAACTTTGGTATTCTGTTCCATGGGAAACCAAACAAACCTCCTCACTGAGAATGGCAGTGTGTCATTCTGAAACACATCCCTGTGCAAGGCACTGTGTTCATGGATGCCTCCCAGAGCACCCTGTTACACTAAGCTGCAGCTCCTGCTCACCCCTTCCCCCAGGAGGAAAGGTACAGACAGCATAGCACAAAGACTGAGAGAGATTACTGTTCTCTTAAATATATTCCTTCCTTGGGCACCACTGGCCATCATTCCAGCTGGATGCCTCAGGACTAGTCTGGTCACCTTACTCTGCCTCTCCTCTTCCTAGGATTTGGGACATGGATATGCTGGAAGGCACCACAAAACCACCTGGACTATCTCCTAGCAAAACCAAGCCATGAGTGTTTAAAGTAGCTTGGTACATTTGCTCCTTATGTCCATGGTAGAAGTCCCAGGGAGAGTCCCAGACATTCACTCCTCAGCATTTCTGGGAAGACTCTTCAGTTTCACGGATCAATCTGGGATGTATTTCTTGTGCTTCCTGGGGAGAACTGCTATGAAACCTCCCTGGCCTGTTTTACTGGGAGACGCATCCCAGATTAGAGGATAGAAAACAAATTTGAGCAGAGCAGCTGTGACTCATTTCTTTCTTTGATACTATGAAATGTAGCATATGAAAGAGATCATCAACAAACTTTGGTGCTTATGGAGAATATAACATTGAGGAAAGCAGGTCTTCAGCCTCAGAATAATTCTTTAAACAGGTTGTGCCCACTTGTTAAATTTTTCATATGGAGAATTAAAAAAAAAAAATCCTCCTGATCCTATGTTTGAATGTGTGATTCAAAACCACCTCAACAGAGAACAAGGGGAAGAAAAGCAATGATCAAGAGCTGACATGGTTGACTGGAATAAAAAAACTAGTAAACAACAGCTTCTGTTGTCATAAAATGGTTCTGCTCAACTGAGGTTGGGGGAAGCAGCAATGCTCTATCTTAGCTAAGAACATCTGGACTCTCTTATTTTTATATTAGACATACTTAAGCATTTTCCTGTGAACCAGGTAACAAAGCCACACTTAAATCTTTGGACACATTTACAGCCCTTTAAGATATAGGGAGAAATAAGGTCCTTTAAGAAATCAGCTACAGGAAGCAACAGAAGACATTTTCCAAAACAGATAGCAAGGCATTTTAAGCAGCAGTTGAACCAAATGGTTACCTTCAAAACTAGCATTGCAATGCTGAAACAGGCAGGACAAAGGATTTCAGACACACTTAAACATGAGCTGGGTGGGGGGAACACCAACAAACAAACAACAAAACACACCTCACACAAGAAAACACACAAACAAGAAAAAATAACTGAGCAGAGTATTGGATCAGGGATGCTTTAGACCTGATAGCAAGTACATTAACCATTGTAGAATCTTTCCTATGCTCAGGAAATGCAATGGGACCTCTCAAATAAACAGGATTGCACCACTGGTAGAACCAAACTCGGTATTAAATACTCCTTTCACTATTGATCACTGCTGTTCTCCCCCAGTGTAGAAAATCAACTAGCAATTTGGCTCAAAAGGACAGCACAATGCAAAGGAATCAAAAACCAGTTGAAGAGAACTATAAACACATCCTACTCCCTCAGCATCAAAGCACTGCTCTATTCTCCAAACTTGTTTAGCCCTCTGTTTCAGTTTGCAAAATGGAAACAACGTTGCAGAAGAGAGTGAAAGTCTCAGATCCTGAGCCCAACTCGGTGAACTCTGGATGAAGGAGCTCCCTTTCTGACCTTCAGCATCTTTATATCTGCATTACCTTCTGTATGTCAAGTGCTATCTACATGGTCAATTTCTCTTTTAGTTCTATGCATAGAAGGCTACTTTCACTCAAAATATTTGCAGAGAAACAGCAGTTTCACATGTGACTGACAAACCTCAATTAAAAAAGAGAAGGTTTTAACACATATATAAAGCTCTTCCTGAATCTCAGACTTTGTGACATCACATGAGCTGTGAATGGAAACCAGCATATAGATGTGGTTGCAACAACAACAACTGAAGATAAATTACCTCTTCCTATAAGATTCCCCATACTGGTTTCCTAGAATCTAATAAAATACAAAGGATGTCTGCAAAGTAGAATGTTTGCATATGTTTCATTAATTAGTTTGGCAAGGCATTCATTATCAAAGTTGCATGTATTTGTACGTAGGCATGGGCAATCTGGCTTAGATTTTTCATTATTCATGTTTCTGCACTAATTGTGCTCTGTGTCATTTCACACACAAACATAGAGAAATATTTAACTGAGCTTGGAATCTGTCATTCTGCTGAGATTTCTAAAAATATCCTTCCAGAAAAGCTTCCATTGAACTTGACTGGAATGGGAGATGCAGTGTGTACATTCCTGCCTCTTGGAGCTCCATCGAAGTCCTACAGTAATGTTGCCCTTGTAATCTTGGCATCACATTTCACACTCAGCTTGTGATGAGCTGAATTTTCAGGAGAACTGACTGTGGCTTTTGAGATGAAACAACTTCTCATTGGAATACACCAGCTCGTTCAAACAGAATGTTTTGGGCTTTGACAACCTCCCAGCTTAACACAGACATGGATATCTTACATAAAACTGCTCATGGGGCTTCTAAATCAACATTCTTTGGCAAGGTGATGATGGAGTTCCTAGGTTGCCTGGGACACTTCAAGAGCTGCTTTATCCCATTTTGAACAGAAAAGGAATAAGAAACACTCATTTTTCTGAAATCCCTTTTTCTGAATTCCCTATTCATCTCCAGTTCTCTTGTTTGCATCTCATCCCACACCCAAACATCTCAACTAAGATCTTCCAGCAACACAGAAATGTTAAATACCACATTCTCTGACATGGTTATTCAGAGGAGCAAGAGGGCTGCAAGGAGGCAAGGAGCAGCACAGAGAGAAGTGATGCAGCAGCAAACTCAAAAGTATTCACACAGATTTACCTAGCTGCTGAAGTAGTGAACTGGCTTGATAGCTTTTTGATAGGTCCAGCCCTGCTTCCACTCTGGGTTTTACTGTAGGAAAAAGCTATTCAATGCCAGTCACTTGTGGCTGGCAGTATTCAGCACTACCTAATGCTTCACAAGAATACTCTTGAACAACCAAAAGAAAAAGTTGAGAAAGCCCAAACAAATAATTGTAATGCACTAAACTCCCCAAAGCAAAGGGCACATCCTCACATAGATCTTGTTCTGCCTCTCCAGAAATGATGACATGTTTTCTGAAGAATATTCCTACAATTTAAAGAAGCAGAGAGGATCTGGGAACATTTTGGAAGGGAAGTGCAAAAAGTAAGAGGGTTGGGGAACTATCTTCCTTATTTTTACATATTTATTTTCATTTTCCCCACAAACATAAGTATACATTCATGTACTTCTATGTGGCATTTCACTTCCTGGTAAATATCAAATACTCATGAAAAGTTTCTAAAATTAAGAAGAGCTTGTTCATGGTTTATGTGCTCCCTCTAACAATACTATATCATTTCTGTCCCGACAGAGGTAGGGTCAAGACAATGTTCTAAAATGTAATATGGTCTTCCTCATCAAATGTGTTGCTCCTACTGAAAATCCAGTACCCATTGGCTTCAATGCTGCTGCCTGTGCACCATATGCAGCCTTTAAATAAAGCCCTCAGCATTTTACTGAGCTTGGATAATCACACAGTACAACATCCAAGGATCAATGCGAGAGACGAGGATGAAGACCAAACAACTCTGGAGATGTCCTAGAGAAGACTAGTAAACAACAGGCCTCCATAGAGAAAGGTGATAGAAAAATCAAATCACACTGAAATTTATCAAAGCTTAAAACCGCTTACGAAAATGGCTCAAAGTGAACGATTAATTTCAAACCAGGCCAAATTGAGGAAAAGAACCTTGATGCACACACCAATTTTGTCCCTCAAAGTCAAGAATTGCCTAATCAATAGCAGTGCCAAAAGGAGATGGGTGATCTCAGGGGTACCATTACAAAGAATTGCACTGGGTTTTAGCCACCTGGCTCCCAATTGCTTTAATAGGTGTCTCACAGCTAAAGCCCAGTCTAATGCTTTAAAACTTTACGCCTCAGTCTTCCTGAGCATCCACTGCTGTCGGGTGGTAAATGTGAAACAGCAGGAGGGACTGTGAGATTTACTCCTATATTGACCGGTACTAGAACATGCCCAGGAATTTGCACTGCTCTTGCAAGTGTCAGTTACTAGGTGAAGAAAGGAAGAGAGAGTAAAAGGGATGAGTGAGAGAAAGTGAAGGAAACTGTACGTAACCCTTCCTGGATGTGTTGATAGCAGTCCATCAGGTACTCACATTGCTGGGCTAATCCAATCAGCCCTATACATCCATTAGCTAAAAATAAACTAGGACTTTTTAGGTAATGCTCTGACTGCTCCTCCCATTCCAAATTATGCTCAAAATCTTAATGAAAAACTTTCAAGAGGTTTAAGGCTTTTAACCAAATAAAGAAGCAGACAAAAGGAGAAAAATCCAATCAGAGCAAAAAGGGTTGGATTATACAGGAACCGATTTTCTTTCCATTTTCACCAGCATCAAACTCCACAGAAGCAGTAGCTGGAGACACAGAAGGAAGCAGACAGAATGAGAGAGAAAGTTTCTTTCACACTCATACATAATTTTACACAAGGAGAGGTGGGGTCCTGTCAACATGATCTGGGTCTGACTTGATTCCTGAGCCTGCTGGCAGTCAGCTACACGACAGCAAGAACTGTGCTCCCTTTCTTAGGCAGCTTAGACAGTTTCAGAGCCCTCCAGAGCCGGGACTGCTCTGGGGCGCCTACAGGAGAGCAATGAGAGTTGGCCTTGTCAGCAGCCTCCTCGTAAGAGGTCACCTTGTGGTGAGACTCTCATAGAACTTATGACTGCTAAGTAGTAACAACTATTTCTTTTAAAATGAAATGTGGAAATATTGTAATGAAGAACAACAGATCAAAATGCTCCTAAGTGGATGTGGGTGAGGAAAGGGAGCTGAGAAAATAAGTGAACCAAAGAACTTAAAAAATCCAAAGACACTGAAGGGAAACAAAATAAAAAACCAAAACCAAAACCAAAACAACCAACCAACCAACCAGCCAAAAACCCCTGAGGGATGGAACAAAATCTCATGAGAAGTGGCCAAAACAAAAAACAAATACAACAAACAACTGTTATCTACCTTTCTGCCAGCCATTTAGAAGACTGTACATCTAAAGTTCAGAAAAGTAAACACTCTCATAACACTGGTTATGACAGAAAGAAAGGGAATGGAAAAATACTCCCCAAATAGTAGATAATTGTCATGAGCATGCAAAAACTAGAAAGTGGTTTTTTTCTAGACATAAGCCTGAGCATATTTCACAGTATATCCCCTTTCCATTGAACCCTACCTACATTGTATGTGCTTTAGAATAATCATTATTTTTTAAAAAGCAGAATGCTCTGAGCCAAAGCAAAACTGTATACTATAAGAAACTGAAAATATTGAGATTTCTATCGAAACAAAGAACAGAATTCTGATAAGATGATGATGATACTCGCAGGTCTGATCGAGATCCCATTAATCTGATAAGCTTTGAATCCAACCATGAGTATAGGCCTGGCTCTCAAGCCACAGAACGTCCATGAACGCTACTGTTAACGCAGCCTTTTGCAGTGTCTCTCTTTATAGACGTTAGAGCCAAACCGCATCAGTTCCCCTTAGTTGAACTGGATTGGCATTTTGGAAATCCTAGGGTGCAGAAAAGGTTTAAATCCTCACATTTGAGGACTAAAAGCAACACACAGCTCAGCTACTGGCTAAAAATGGCTCGAGAAAAATGCAGGTAGAAGTATTGGCAGGAAAAGCAGAAGCAATGAGCAATAAAATTGAAAGGGAAATGAAATAGGAAAAAGGTACTGGGGAAAAGAAGACCACGAGAGAGTATGGGAAACAGCAAGGGGAAATTAAATCAATCAAAACAAAGGAAAATAGTGAAGAAAACAAAAAAAAAAAGGAAAAGGAGGGCACTAGAACTCACAAAGGAAAAACAAACAAGAGGCAAAAGGTATATTGGAGGCAATGGAAAGAAATAGTGAGGAAATGACAGAAAGAAAAGGGAACAGGGGAAGGTGTGAGGAGCTGAAAATGGTAAGAGAAAACGGGAGATAATGGAAAAGGGAGGTAAAGACAAGGAATTGTGCAGGGAAAGGAGCAGAAAGAGGAGAACAATCCTAGGGAGCCTGCTGTGGTGGGTCACAGAGGAGTTCACTAGCCCATGGACTCCAACTATTTCTTTTTGATTCTATGTCATTGTCAAGCTTCAGACTGCAGCTGCAAATTGTTTGTCTGGCAGTTCTGGTAGGTTTGATTCAATAACTCCTATAAGAGGGCAGGCAGGATATCAATGCTGCTTTATTGCCTTTTTCTCTGCCTACAATAGCAATCCTCCAGTTATACACTATTATAAAGTGCCATCACTGGGGTTGTATCTCAGCATAGTCACATCTCATCTTCCTAGACTATAATAAGCTGGCAAAGGTAAAAGCCTGAAACTACGCGAGCTTCGTGAAATGATTAACATTGAGGCCTTAAGACTGGCATCAGGGATGGGCACCGAGCAAGCAACAGAGTACCACAGTGAGGGGTAGCTTCCCTAGTACCACAGTGAGGTGTAGCTACATCCTACAGGATCAGCTCCACCAAAATGTACCCGGTCATCTGGGTCAAGTCTCACTCCAGCCACCAGTGGACAAAGCATTAACACCCCAGAAAGCTGCAGCCACTGCTGGGGAACAGAAAAAAATAATCCATGCAGTCCTGCCAACTGGGTAACTTCTCATGTCTCTCTCCAAATCCTTTAGATGCAAGCTCTTTAAAATAATCACACAGTGACATTTAACATAAGATTGGACTGATCGACATGGACTTACCATTTTTCCTCCTGGAAGTTGGTTTCTTCAAGCTGTGGGGTGTTCCTAACCAGGCTGACACAGAGAAATTTCCCCAGCCTTGAGTGTGCATGATCTGTCAATAAAAAGAGGCTTTCAGTTACACAATGCTGTCAAATAGCACCTTTTACAAACACTAAATTCAAGTTAAAAAATGTCACAGCAAAACAAGAAAATCAGTACAAAGAAAACTGCCTGTGAGGCATTTTATTGGTGTGTCTTCTAGAAAAGAAAAATTCCTGGCATATTGTTCTTGTTAAAACCACACAAATCAGAACATCTCATTCAGGCCTGGTCACTACAAATATTGGGAGAAGCTGAAAAGAAAGAGACACATTTTGTCTACTTAAACTTTGTGTCATACTTATATACACATACATAAAAATCCTCTTTCATTGTAAAAATTATTGATGGACATCTTTAGAAATCATTGTGACTTGACAATGCATTTTATTCCATACATTTCCATCCTTTTGAGTCACACTGTTCAACCTCCTACGTATTCTTAATAGATTAATTTGTGATTGCTCCCTTGACATTTCAGCCTTTCATGATGGAGAGCAATTCCTCCCATTTCACTCATCAAGGATCCATATAATAACAAAGGTTCCCCTAGGTCACCTCTATTGCATCTAATTTCCTTAACCCCTTTAGCCTTCCCCCTTGATGAGTGTTCTTAAACCTGGAGCTGTCTGGGCTAAGGCAAAAATAAAATTTCCCCTGCAAAGAGACTGCAACTGAATCCATATTGCACTAGTTCTATAGAAAATGTGACTATAACCATGTGATTTCAAGTCTCTGACATCTTTACACTGTCATGATATCCTATTTGTTTTTTTTCCAAGCAGTCATACACACAAAACTGCTGGGGTTTTCTCTGATAACCTCAGGTTTATTTTTTCTTTGGGAGACTAGATAATATGAACTCTTCTGTGACCCACTAGCTCTGCACATACTGTTACAGCTACTAAAATTACAAATCCTCCTTGGCTTGGTAAGGATTGCTTTCTACTGTTTGCTTAATCTTTACATTTGGCAGAATAATCAACATCTACTATTTTACTTGTTATATTTTTTCAGAATAAAATTGATGGGCAAGATTCTGAGCTGCTGTAAGTTGACATTTCCCTAGCCTCACTTCACTTGTCCAGCTTCACACATTAAACTGATGCTTCCAAACAAACCTGGAGGGCAAGCCACCAATTTGAATTTTCCAGTTGTTACTTTTGACCAATAGCTGTTTCCTAAGTTGTGGCCCTGCTTCTAGATTTACATTTATGTGAGGGAAATCCCAACACAGCCTGCAGGCAGGCAGGCAGGCATGTTCCTGCTCTGCAGAAGAGGTGCAGCTCTGGGTGCAAGCTAGGGGTAGCTAAATGTGTCCTGAAGCAGTTCTGTTCTCCCAAGAAATCCACTTTAAATGAACAAGCAATCAACATTTTTTTTAAAGAACAATTTCAAACTGCATCATATTTCAGGATCACTGCTGGAACAACACTACTTTGACATTGTTCCTCTGGCAGCAATTAGAATCAAATCAGCACCAGGCTCTTTATAAAAAAGGATACTGCTATAATGACACTATCAATTCTTCCAAACATCGTAGCTATTACCAAGTGATTAGAGTGGAGTAACTTACTCCAGTTTTACTAGCCTATTTTCTATTGGAATTTAAAAGGTTTTACTGCCCCAAGTATGGCACTTGGACTGCTAATAATTTTGATTTTATTACATTATCATATTTTCTGTATTTATTTCTATGTTTTGCATAAGATTCAAATTGTTACCCGGTTTATAAAATAAGATAAATTTATCTTGGTCAAAAATCACATTAAGATAATTATCTTGCTGTTTTGGCAGATAATTTTGTCTATAATGTATTGAAAATATATTTTTTTGTTTTCCTAACCACTCATTCTCGCAAAAGTGGCTATTTTTTTCCTGATGCAGGCAACTGTATCTCCCTCTCACTGTCAAGAGCTGTCATGTATTCTCCCATTTTCTTCTCTCCATTAGGGGAAAACCAAACAAAACATACATGCTCTTGGCTTGCCAGCAAGCTACCACGGACACCTGTATTCCTGGCAGGCATAGCAGGGCTGACCTGCCTGCTGCATGTGTTACACTGCAGCACTGGGGGCTCATGGGCAGTACTTGCTCAGGCAGCCCCACACTACAGTTGAGGTAAGGTTAGCAGTGTGGGGTGCTGGCAACATGCACGCAACAGGCACCATGACACAGCCTTTTACCTGACCAACATGCTACAATATGCCTGTGGATTCCTTGTGCTCCTCAACTCCCTGCTTCTCTCAGCTAATGAAAATATTAGTAGCTGATGGCCTATAGAAAAGACTACCTCTTAAAGAATGAATGGAGGTCACTGGCGGATTCCTTCTCACTTTGCATTCTTCATCAAGCCCTGGAATGCCTGAAACTGCTGTACTGCCTCCCCTCTTTTAAGTCCATACTTACCATCCCAGCTCCCAAAAGTAGCAGGCTGCAGATAACACTGTAGCTATCCAGGACAACTAATTCCGAGACAATTTAGTCAGGTATTAAATATCTTCTGAAACTCCCAAAGTATCAGAAGAAAGTTTCAACAACTAACCCTAGAATAAATAAGCAGATCACATCTGTCCTCTGCCCTGCCCACAGAGTCTCTGGGGAAGGTTGTTTATCTGAGCTTTACCTTTAAATATCTGGGTGTCTGTAGGGGAGCCTTCTAGAGCAGGGAGATGGACTAGATGACCTCTGATGGTCCCTTCCAACCTTAACCAATCTGTGATTTTGTTGTCTGTCTTGAACAGCCTCAGTACCTCAGCCCTAGGATGTCTGAAAAGCTACCTATGACCTGCATCATTAGCACTTTGATTAACTGAAACTAGATTTGTCAATTTACGGGAAATTTTGATACTTAGAAAGCACAAATTCACAATAAGATCAAACCTGCAAGAAATGTTTTGTGGAAAAAAACCCAACCAAACAAATACACACACAACAACCCACCACACAAACCCCAAGCCTACAAATAGCACTTGTTTAGGGGAAAAAAATCAGCCTCAGAGAAGCTAAAGTTTCAAATTTTATGCAGAAGGCATAGAGTTACCCTTACATATATATACAGCATCATTATAAAATAATGATTTACACTGATATGTTTTAACTTGTTAATAATTAGTTGAAATGAAATAGCTCCTCCTACTTTAAAAATTAAGGGCATGTGGTTCTTAGTACTGATGGGAATAACCCTGTTACACGACAAAGGAAGTGACATTCTGGTGTAGAAAAAAAATATAGCCATGTCCTGAGTTTTGAATAGGATAAACAAGGATTTTTCAATTATTCTAATACACTAACATCATGCACTCATTGCAGAAGTACTGACAGACATTGGGTAATATCCAAGAAGTTGAGGTGTGATGTAGAAACATGAACTTTTTTTGAGTGAAATTATTCATATTTCTCAATATCTAACACAGCCTAGGTGCTTTACTATCACAATTCTCTCCCTGTATTTTGTCCACTCCTTGCTCAAGGGCCCAGGAAGGTACTGGGTACATCCCATCTTTTTTCTACTTCACTGCACACAGAGAGAAAGAAGCAATTCAAAACTGTAAAACATCTAAGAAAAGTCCCAAAACAGAGGTAAACCAATTTTTCTTTGAAGCGTTTGGGCTCCCTTTCAGTTTGGGATTAAAGTGAAAATGACTTTACATACTTGTGTTATTTCTGAAGACAATTCTATGGAATATATACAGAGAGAACTTCACCCATTTCTAGTGAGAAAACATCTACCTTTCTCTACTGTTTCTCAGAATTCAGGTGACATTAAACCCCCTTTGTGCCACCTTGCAGCCAGCAACATGGGGATGACAAAGATGCAGCAGAAGACAAGTAGAAGGGAGGCAGCTAAGGCTCCCTGCAGTGAGAATGGGTTCTGTTCTGTGGATTTCAGTGCAGAGAAATCACACCAATTTGTATAAATCACAATCCAGACAGGTTGGCAACAAATGTTCAGCTACTTTGCATACTCCAAATCTCTGAACATTTTTTCTCTTGTAATGACATGGTGGAAAAGCTGATGATCATAAATATGGAGTGTATCACCCTGTCCTTTAACTGCCTCCTTATTGCTTTTGCAATAGAATACACGCATCTCAAATAAATTAAACGTGACATATAAAATCAGTTCATGTTTTTGGGGGGTTGTCAAAATCCTGGGAAACCAAAACGTTGAAAATCACTTGTCAAAACGTTCTGGGATGAAGTAGTTAAGCTGTCATCAACAGCTTAAATGCTGTTTATTTGAATATGTAAAGCAACTTTTTGAAATACCAGAAGTACAGAGTCTGTTGATCAGAGTTCTTTCTCCAGACATCTTAATTCTGCTTCCCTGATCTTCTGGGAAAGAGAACTTCACACGAAATGAGAGGCCATGTACAACACCCGCCGTGAAGTAAGTACACTGCTCTACTGACACAACTGATTTTACAAAGTATGGCAATGGCATTACCATGGTACTACAGGATTATTACTTTGCAGTGCCCATTATTTGAAATGGAGTTAGTCTGTGCTTACCACAAAACAGCAAGTAGCATTTTTCAGTAACACAAAAAATAACCCATGTCATCTCTGTATCTACACCTTTTGCAGGAACAGATAAAGAGCCAATCTAAACCCAAATCTCAAAGTGTTATAAGAATGCTGGAATGACATGCCTCTTAAGCTGTTTACAGCTGACAGGCTAAGTGAAATGGTTTGACAGGGAAGAACACAGTATGTGTTGACAGTCCTACTTAGTTCACATTTGAAAGGCAAAATTAAAGTCATACTTTTACAAGGTGCAGAATTCTGCTCACTGAAGGACATTCTTTTAAGCAAGGCATGGCATTAAGCTGCTGCCATCCTCCTCCTCCTGTCTCCCATTCTTATCTGTAGGCCACTAAGTAGCACACCTCAAAAACCAATCCTGACTCCTTGTCTCAGTAATTGCTTATGAAAAACATATCATTTAGAAAAGTGTGGAGAAAGCAACAGCCAGAGCAGCCATAACATTCACCCTCAGTAATTTAAGGGAGCACAGCAACATATGGGCAGCATTTGGCTTCTCTTACAGCAGGCAGCACTGCTAGGAGAGAGTAAACATCAAAGGCTGAGTACAAATCCCCTCTGTCCACAGAGACTCCTTTCACTTGATTTCAGGATATGAGAGAAAACCATAAAAACATGGTGAATCCTTAAAAAAAGTAAATAAGAGCTAAGAAAGGTCTCTAGAGACAGGCACTAGGAAAAGCAGACCGGTTTGGCAGCACTTGCACAGCTCTAAGGCAAAGGGAGCAGGAAGGCTCAAAGGAGAAAAGAAGTGATTCTCCTCCTCTACTCTGCTCTCATGAGACCCCACCTGGAATATTGCATCCAGTTCTGGAGGCCCTATTACAAGAAGGATATGGAAGTGCTGGAGCAAGTCCAGAGAAGGGCCACGAGAATGATCAGAGGGCTGGAGCACCTCTCCTACGAGGACAGACTGAAAGAGTTGGGATTGTTCAGTCTGGAGAAAAGAAAGCTCCGAGGAGACCTTATTGTAGCCTTCCAGTATCTGAAGGGAGCTTACAAGAGAGCTGGTGAGGGACTTCTTAGGATGGCAGGCAGTGATGGAACCTGGGGAAATGCATGCAAACCAAAGGAGGGTAGATTTAGATTAGATATCAGAAGTTATATTAGAAGTTCTTCACCATGAGGGTGGTGAGACACTGGAACAGGTTGTCCAGAGAGGTTGCGGAAGCCCCATCCCTGAAAGCTTTTAAGACAAGGCTGGATGGGGCTCTGGGCAACCTGATCTAGTGAAAAGCGTTCCTACCAGGCAGGGGGGTTGGAACTAGATGATCTTTAAGGTCCCTTACAACTCTGACAATTCTATGATTCTGTGACAAATGGTGGCAAATGGTTGGCCCCTCATTTTTACCTTGTCATTGCTAGACCTACTGACTAGGAGAAACCAGAGGCTGTGAGCAAGTCATTTGGTGTTCAACATAAGAGTGGTCTCAGTCCAGCAACTATTGAAGAGGTTTCTTCACTGCAAAAGTTCTTGTTAATACTTAGCCCCCCACTGTCAGAGGCCGTGGGAAGCCATAAACATTCATCTTCCTTCCCTCTTCGAGAGGTAGTGACTGTTATTGTACAGCAGATGCCCTGATGAGGGAAAAGCCAATGCCCTCTATTCCTTTTCTGTGGATAAGCCCAAAGGTTCAGCTGCTAGCAATGCCAGCAAGTCCAGCTATTTTAATGAGCCCTGTAACTGATGAAAATAAACCCAAAGTTGCCAAATGAAATCACATCACTGAGGGGAACTAGCAGGAAAGCATTAGGAATACTCTGCACTTGGAGGCATAGGATGCAGTTGCCTTTGCATTCACATTCTGGACTATCAGCTCATCTAAGCAGGACCAAGGAGCTGCACTGTCAGTGTTCAAGGGGACCCCAGCTGCTAGCAGCACTTTCCTTACAGATAAGTGGAGAGCTGGATCTGACTGTAATCCTAGTCCAGATTTAGTATGCAGCTGTTTCAAATAGTTTAAATTGCAGCTTCATGTCTGGAGCCCACTGGCAGATCATGAACAGGGTCTGTTCAAAACTTCTGGTTGAAGCTGTGGTTCAGGAATCTGAATGGTGCTGAGTGGAAGCATTTTTTCAAACTAATGGAAGTTTTGCCTACATATTTCTTCCCACACATGAAGGTCATCAAATGTTTGTGTGCCAAATGCTAGAATTTATGCCATCCTAATGAACTCTGAAAACATTTTCCTGTCAAAGCAAATAGAACAATTTGACATCACTGATCCCAGCATTGACCAAAGAGGAAAAACAAACAAGCCATCAGTTAAAAAAACAGAGGAGGCTTTTGTGCTCTAAGTTCAAGGATGTGAGTCTGGCAGTACAATGACAAAGGGGAGCATGGTGCAGATGACAAAAGGGTTAAACTCACTGCAGAGCTGGTCCTGAGGAAAAGAGATTGCCTCAGCATCAAGGTCAGAAATGCATGGTTGTTACCTCCTCATACCATACGGCACACAAGATCCCTCACGTCTTTGCTGTGCTGGGTTATTACCTGTAATACATGCCAACAGCTGGGACCTGAGTAGACAGAAAACCTACTGCTAAACCCTGTCAGAAGTTGCAAATGCTACACTCTTAAAAGCAAGCCCACAGCTCTCAACTTGTCTACCAAGAAACTTTTGATTTTTTATTGGAGCTGCTTATCCTTGTGGCCCCTTCCAAACCAGCTGTCCAAGTATAACCCATGGAGTGGCAACTCTGCTACAACTGAATGCAGGTATGAAGGAAAAGTTATGCTGCTAAATTGGGGTTTGGAAGATCCAGACTTCTTCCTAGTACCATTATTCCTCTATGTCCCTTGGCAAATCCATGAAATCATTCTACTTAGGGAATAACTATACCTCTTCCTTTTTCTCTCTTTGTTCAGAAATTTGGGACAGAGTTCATCTTGCTGTGCTCAGTTTTTAGCAAAGAAGTGCCTAGTCACAATCTCTCTAGGTAGCTTGTTGGTTCAGTAATTAAAGCTAATTTTACTATTCACACAATACAGAGGAAGAGAGAGAGACTTTGCAGAGTACACAGGAGCTCTGCAAGCCTTTTGAAAGCGGCTAGATACCAAGCACCAATGAAGTCCCCAAACTAAGGTAAAGCCCTCAGCTGCTTTGGCCTTTTTGTGAAGGAGATTTTTCACAGAATTTGTAACAGGGAGCTCCAGCTGAAAAGTACAGTGTTAAATTAGGGAATAATGACAGAGGAACCAGAATAGAATTAAAATTATGAAACACTTTGTTGCTCCCTACTTCAAACACAGTTCCATTTTATTTACTCTTTTAATTTCCAGTTCTCCCATGCTCACCCTGTGCCATCATCCATGTTTTTTGAACTGCAGGGTATGAACTGTAGGGTATTACCTCAACTTCTTTTTATCAGTTCTAATCTCAGTCACTCTCTAGCCCTGCAGTTTTCCTTCTCCTTGACAAGCCTGACCACTTAAATTTCTATCAGCTCAGACAACATTTTCTCACACCCTTTTCTGCTCCTGTCTCATTTCTTCCCCTTCCAGTTTTTGTGATGCCATCATACATCTATGCCAGCACACAGAGCACGCAACAATAGACATATAGATCCTGACTGTGTTCAGGAAAGGGGAAAGGTTAAAGGGAATAACATCCTGTGTATGAATGATTCCCTTGCTTGCTGTACTACAGTGATCTGTGCTTTTGTACACTGTGATGGATGCGAGTTATGGGTCACTCCCTCACTTGTGAAAATAAATGTACAACGCTTGCCAATTGTTATACTGTATATTGCAAAAATTCTACCACTTAAGATTTATACACTTGGCAAACCAATCACACAAAAAATACAGGTACAGCACAACAGCTCTACTGCTAGGTTCATTCTTGTTGAGACAGACAGAGGCAAAATCACCCTTAGCAATAAAGTATTGCTACTTTTTCCAGATAGAGATACGTTATGTACAGAGAGTTTATCATATTCAGAGTTTGCCCTAAGTGCAGTACATAGGACTTAGCATGTGTTAAGTAAAGCTTAAGAGATTTGCTGAACTGGCCTAATAGTGCAAAACACTCCTGGCCCTATTTGCTTATAAATACATTTCAAGGCACTGATGGAAATCTGTAATGCCCTAAATGGTCTGGGACCCAGTTACTTAAGAGAGATCATCTCTCCTTATAAATCTTATGTGGTAATTCAGAACCACCAGTTCTTGCTTTCTTTTCCTGGGTGGACAGTGGAGTTCTTTAATGGGAGATGCATGAGCCTGGAACCTGTTCTCATCATCCTTGGCACACAACAATGCTTCAGAGAACTATTTCAAGGAGAAATATGAAGCTGATCTCCTCAGTGTGACGAACATCAGTTAATCTCGAGTGATCTTTTGCAATATGTTAGCAACAGAAGGCCTGGCTGTGACTGGCCATATAGTCAGGAAAGCTGTTTCAGAAACCTTTTTCTTTTCCCCCTATAACCACAGAACCAGGGCAAGGGCTGAAAAATCACACTTTCACATGCACTACCTGTCCACAAGGTCTGCGCTGTTCTGGCATCCAGGTAAGGTCACCAGAGAGACTGGAAACCATTGCTGATCCCAGCTCTAGCAAGGCTCCCTTAAAATATTTACAGTGCCACTGGCACATCTTGCTAATGAGAGTGGGTCCTGGCCACTTGTATTTTATTTACAACCACGTGTTCCATTTCAGGTTCATTTTAACAGGCATGAGCTGCTGAAGCACTGGATGCCCTTATCTGCTTTCCTCAAGGGAAACAGATACATAAAGTACATAAGATTGCAGGTTTTTAAGGTTAAATACTATAAACACAGATTAAATTATATGCTTTTTATCCCTTTAAGGAACTCCTGTTCATGGCATTGCTTTCCAAGTTTCAAAAATAATTTTTACTTACATTCATTTAGAAGCATTTAAAACACAGGCAAGAGAGAATGCATTTATGGACATAACTGGCAACAGAGAGCTCAGATCTACCTCCTAGATACCCTCAAAGCTCAGAAGGCAACAGAGAAAACACCCCGGGCAACGGAGCATTCAGGACAGGGCTGCATAGGTCCCTTTTGGGGTACCAGGGCTATCCCCAGCAGTGATGAAAGATGATCTTGGCACCACCTCTTCTTGAAATCAAAAATCTGACCCTTAGGAAAGATGACAAGGAAACCATTGCCTTGATCTCTGTTTCCACGATGCCAGCAAAGACCGTCTGGTCACCTTCTTGAGAGGAAGCTTGATTACTTGTCTTTTCAGTAAGGCTGCCCTGATGAAAAGGAACCAAGAAAGACAAATAGCCACCCACAGGATAACAGCCTCGGTGGGTTGTTTTGCTGTTTGCTTTAGTTCACTGGCTTAAAAGGGTCAGCAACCTTCATCCCAAGGACCCTATTAGAGAAGTAGCTTTGAGCAAAACATATAATTAACCTTTGGAACTCCCTGTAGCAGGATATCATTGAGGAAGCATATGAGAGAGATTTCCATTTCTTTAAAAAGGATTGTATATAAGCAAGCCTAAGGATGCAATCAAATTTTATCAGTATTTTCACTCCAGAGAATTCACTGGTAACGGCCACTAAGCACTGTGATTCTGAGAATCAAGACAAACAAAACCAGGGTCTAATAAATTCTTCACTCACCAAAGGGTAGATGAATATGATGGGAAAAATCAATAAGACTAATCCAGACTGCTTAAAGTCTTCAGAAACAGCCACTTGCAGAGGCAGGAACAGAAACTACAGTTGGTGAATGGATATTTGACCTATACCATTATGACAATTTTTGTGTCTAGGTCTTTGCTTCATGTCCACTTACTTGCTAGCTCCCAGGTGGTGGCCTTTTACAACCTCAAAACGATTAACCAAAAGTACATAAGCCCCAGGATGACCACAAAGGCTTAACAGGCAAGTTGAAACCAGTATATATACAAAGGAGATTTCAAACTAAAAGAATCAGTTTGAATCAGAAACTAATCAGAAAACACGTTATTTTAGTGTGCAGTAGCCTCAAATGGCTTCAGCTAGGAAAAACCCAACTGACAAACCTGCTTGAGAATGACATCCTTTAAGTGACTTCCATGCTATTTAGAAAAAGGTAAAATCTCTGGGTTAGAGGAACATTGCAGCAGACAGGAGTCATGAGATACTTGGAATGTGCTGACATTTGGAGTACTTTGAAGCAGTAAGACTCACAACTCTCCTTCAAAACAGAGGTGGTCTAAAATGTGCAGCATACGCTAAACCATCAGGGTTATGGCAGCAAGACAGTGTGGGAAAGATCTGTGCCAACAGGATGCCACAAGTTCTCCCATTACCATTATAATCAAAATAAGCAAGAAGACATATCTTTAGTACTACTGGGTGAACTTATCAGAAAGGCAGAACTTGTGTATAATTTTATTTCTAATGCTATGTAACTTCCTGGCATAGGCAGGGCTCTAGCCTCAGTAGTGTACCTCATCCATCAATTTATTCCAGTTTTGAACAGGTAAGCCTTCATATTTGATCCAAAGGATCTTTACAAGCTAAAAAAAAAAAAAAAAAAACCACNAGCCAAAATATTGTCAAGTGTAATGGCGTGGGGGGAAAAAATGACAAAAGGCTCTTCAGCCTTTTGAAACGCAGAAAGGGAAACTATGCTGTGAGCTCTGACAGTAATAAAAACATAACTGGATTGATTCTAGAGAATGTATTGAACAAAATTTAGTTAGGGTCTTTTTGTTTTGTTTTAACGATTGCACACCACTTAATTTTTATGAGCTCGATTATGCCTTTAAGGTACATTCCAGCAAAGAGCTGAGGTGAAAAAGCCTCTTTGGGGAGGATGCAGCAGCAGAAAATGCCTCTGGGATGTGCAGGAGCTGAGCTAATCCTTCTAGGCATGAGTTTGGCCTTACCTACTTCACAGAATCACACACAGCTCTTGCACTTCCCAGCAAAAAAGCAAATCTGTGGCTAGGAAGTTTTTGCCTCCTTTGATACGCTGTGCCCAGGTGTGAGAGAAAGCTGATCCAAACCCCCCCTTCAGGCATAGCAGCTGCAGACCTCTTTGTGAACTATTTAGTCAGCTTGGGAACATAGTCCCTTCACCACTACTCCATCACCAAAACCTAGGCTCTCTCAGGAAGCACAGAAATCAATTGCCTCATGAATCCCAAAGCAGCCAGCGCTGGCAAGTTTGTTTTTAAAAGCTCCAAGTTGCTTATGCTAGAGAACGCATAACAATTTAAAAGATTGAAAATATTAAACTCAGACCTAAGAATGAACTTATTCTCTCACTCTTATTATTCTCACAGACAAGCCATAAGTAACACTAAAAGTCAGGAAGCCCTTCAACCCCTCTCTTTCCCAGTGACAGCAACAGGAACTAGGGCTGGTGCAAGCTTAATTGGGTAGGGTGGCGGCTGAGCAATACTCTGCAGTCCTATTTCACTAACCTCCTTACTGCACTTCAGCTTAACTCTTTCCTAAAGCAGAGATCAGAGCTCTGCCTTTTCAAAAGGTGTTATGCAACATCGAGCCCCAGGGTACTACACCTCAACCTCCTGATATGCAGGGGCTACCCCTTCCACTTCATTTGCCAAATCAGAAGACTGTAAACTTCCTTAGCAGAACAAGTTTTGGGTGCCTGGAGAAAACACTAGAAATGCCATAGAACATCTTTTGTAGTATTTGGAATCCTTGGAACAACTAGAAAGCAAATTCCACCAGGTGCCAAAACTATTCCATAGCTCCTCAAAAGCAGCTTCCCTCTCCTCGGTGGTGTTTGCATATTGAAATGTACATGCATGTTTCGAGAAAATAGTTTACAAGTGCCTGCTTTCATTCATGAATGCAAAAACATTTCCCTCACATTTCCTTTTAGAAATAATTTTGCAGACCTAAAATGCAGTGTGACCATCTGGTCTTCCCAGAACCTATCAACAGCAGCAAACAACAAATTTCAGGTCTGTGCAGCAACTACCAGCCCAGCCCTTCTGGGGAGAGGTGCTGGCTCTGCTTCCTGAGAGGTGCCACAAGCCATAATCTGCTTCTGAAGTAGTCCAGGTGTCAGCACAGAATCTCCAGAGCAGAGACAGGCATCTCCCAGGACAACTGCTGAAGGCTGCCTGCCCTCTCTAGTTAGGTTACAGCCCCTTAACTTCACTCCCTCTTTGGAATGGTCACATGTAGCCTGTGTTGCAGCAGAGGGACAGACATATTGCTCATGTTTCTGGACTACTCCAGCTGAGCTGCAGTGTCCTCCCCTGCCACTTGCCTCTGCACACAGAATTTGTGCATGTTGGACATATAGTTCGTATTTTCCTTCCTTTTCCCTGCCTTCCCTCTCTTTTGGATCCCAGTCAAAAAGCAGTGTTTGGCAAGGTAAAAAAATACAAGCTCTGAGCAAGTCAATGGGGAAATTGAAGCTGGCTTTAGGAACAAAAAATACTTCCCCACTTCCTCACCCCAAGAACCGTAATGAAAAAGAAATGCCTATATTTACCATTAACTTTTAACAAATCACACTACCAAATGGATCATCGAAACGGCAGGGGCAGCTGGGCTGGCAGTTTTGCTGGTACTGAATTGGCCCCACTGCTGTTATACAGTTCTTGGTGAAAAGGTGTCCCCCACGGTCTGGAGCAGAGCTGTGTGCAATCACAGCGCTGCCACCCAGGAGAGCTCCTCCAAGGTGAGGGATAAAGGAACAGCAGGACTGATACTGTGTCTAATGTGGCACAAGGTTCCCTCGGCACAACGTGCCCCAGCTAATGAATGGCACTGCCCCAAGTGCAAACAAGCTGGGAAAGGTTCTGCTTTCAAAGCCAGTGTATTGCACTTCAAGGAAGATTTTTTTCCTCCTAAAAAGTTTTAATATACACACTAAATTAAGCTTGAGAAAAGGGGACATTTCATCTTTAATCTATTTACTTCTGAATATTTAACATACAATTCTGGCACCAATCACCAGATTTAACTGGAAAATTACTCACTAATCTGTTTGCTTATTTGGAATAATTGGGTAGGCTGCCAGGGAAGAGGATTTCCTACCCTGTTTAATATCTCAGTTAGTAGTCCAATTTCAGCTTGGCGGCATAATTACTCTGACAGAGCTGTAGCCACAGGGCCTGTGAGTGGGGCTGCTTTTTAAACCGTAAATTATGGAGGATTAGCATTTATGAATTTTAAATCAGGGCTGTGGTAGGAGACACTAAAGCTGCTTAGAGCTTGCAAACCACTGCATTCAATCACCAGTCATTAACACATTCCTTCCCAGGACTTTCTGCAATCACATTTAACAGAAAGGTATTTCTAATTCACCCTAGAATATTGTGGCTCTGTGTCTCCAGCATCACACCGTAACACCAGGGATAAGGAAACGCACTTTCCAGGGAAAAAGCATCACAATTTAATCTGACCCTGATTTACCTTCCACATGAAATGTTCAAGGGCTATCTCCTCTGCTTGACTTCTATCGTTTTGTCTACCAGATAGAAAGCACGTGGTTCCATCCCTACTGTACTTAAACAATTACAAAAATCAAAACCTGCTAAAAATCAGAGCTGCGAGGTAGCTGATCAGCAGAGATCTGAACTCTGTCATCCCACTAGCTCAGGAGCTTTGGCTTGTGAGCTCTCCACTGTTGTGTTTGCCTGTCAGGCTCACGATGAATCATTATGGGGTAAATCCTTCCTTTGATGTAGGCATGTAACTTCTTTTAAGGCCAACGAGAGTTATGTACATGCACCGAGGGCAGAATATTTTATGCCCTGAAGAAGTAGTCTTAGGGGAAAAAAACCCTCTGCCAAAAATCACACTGCTTTGAACTTCAGAGTTGCTCCACTTGGGAGTCTAAAGAGCTCTGAAACTGTAAAGACTTGCATCCAAATGCAAATGCTTAGCCCCTTCCTCCTCCTAAACATGTGCATCTCTCCCTCTGAGAGACTACAATTCAGTAAAGTATTTAAGTTGGTGCTTCACATAAGTGTTTCAAAGACCAAAAGTATACACAGGAAACCTACAATTTTTACACTGTGATTATTCATGTATTAAATATATCTATATGGTAATAAAAATAAATCAATAAATAGAAGAAAACAAGGATATGAGTGAAAGCTATATATATAATTTTTTTTTTTAAAAAAAGCAATAAAAGAGGGCAAATTGTCAGAATAGAACTTTACACAGCACCTGCCACTAAAACCTAAGGAGAAAACAGGCAAATTAACAAGGAGCCTGACTGAACTCCCCCCTTAGCATCCCTGTGTAATTATCCCAGAAATTCAGAAGAGCTCCAAGTTCTCAAAAGCACTTCCTGAAAAGGACAGGAAGAATTTCCTTGCCGTTGCATGGTGATGGGTGTTTGCACACCCTCCTCAGAGTCGGTCAGCATTGACCTTTGACATAAGCAGGATACCAACTGCTGATGCATTACGCTGCAATAAACAGTGCCGTTCACTGGAGCAACCGAATGATTTAAGAGTCCCAAACCTCATTGAAAGTCTCTGGAAATTAGGCACTTTGAAAAGGCAACACTTTTGAAATTGCCTTTTAATCTCCTAAATTACTCTCATGCTTTTGAAAACTTCACTCATGCCAAGTACTTTGGGGGCCTCAATCAGTGAAACTTGAACTGGAAAACTCTAAGGAAGGACCATTTACACATAACCCTGCTCAGCTCTTACCTCTTCTCTATCCTCTTAGCAACAACAGACAGAAGGAAAGCAGAGCTCTTGGCAACACCAACCAAGAATGTGTCTGACAGAGTGACAGGTCCTGAGGCCCTATTAAGGCTAGTCACACAGATGGACTTTCTTCCCTACTGCACCTGGAGTAGACTTTCTCTAGCTGACCTCCCCCCTGCAAAGGCTAAGAGGTGCCACCACTTCCCCCCAAACTGCGAGAAAGTTGCAATCCTTAGTGCCACAGGAGGAACACTTTGATCGCTCCTTCTACTGTGCAAACTGTCCATGTCTCAGGCACCAGCTTCATATGCATTGCTTCTCCTTCTACCTCTTTTCGCCTGCACATAGTTCAAAAACATTTCTTAACTCTTCTTTTTGCTTTCCCCACAGTATGCCTCCTGATGCTAACTGCACATGTGCTCCATGGGCGCGAATACAACAGGGGGACAAATGTTTGAAGAGAACGAGGTGAAGAAGCATGTTTGGCATTCAGAGGCTGAGGTGTTTCTAAGTGGTTTTTGTCCATTTGAGGAGCTGTTAGGGGGCAAGGAATGGACATGAACAGGTGACCAGCACTGAATGTTCCCCAGAGTGTATATATACATGTGACTTATTTCATGCTGCTTATCTAGATCACCCTCAGGAGCCTCAGTATGTCTCAGGACTGACCTAGGCCCTAAGGAACAAGAGCAGTGCTATATAAGGGCTATTCTTTGCAGGTAAGAATAGAGTGCAGCAAGCCACCCACACCTCATCTAAAACTCCTCTTCAAGCAAACTCATCCATATCATCTATCACACAATGGGAGAGAAAAGAGCCATGATACAAGGAACTGAAAAAAAAAAAAAGCCATTTCAGTAGCTGTGCATTGTTTGAAATTGCACCAAACAGCAAGACATTCCCCAGGGCTGTTCAAGTTGGTTTTAGGAGCATTGCTGTGATCTCTGCAGAGACAAAATATAAGCTACAACAGAGACCAGATTCAATGCTCTGACAAAGTCTGAAAGGAAAAAAACTAAACTGTTTGGACTCAACTCCTGCACAGCATTTCCAAGCAGCTTGAATTCCTTAGCACTTGGGTAAAGAGCTAGGGCACCTATTCCTCTCTGCACTATGTAATTGCCTCAAAATGTTGGCTGCAGACAGAAGTTACATTTTAGTCCTCATAAATCAAAGGAAGAGGAATATCTATTACATTTAATGTTTACATTGTAATATTTCTAAATACATCCAAATCCTTTCTCATCCCACAGGCTTTCTCTCTGTGCCTCTGAAAGTATCTCAGAACTTGCAAAAGAAGAAAACACTTCTTCCCTCAAGGCAAGTAGGAGGTAGAGAGGTTGCACTGTATATATAAGCGACTGATATAACTTTGACTTGGAAATCTCTCTTCAGTAGGCTTAATATGCTTCCTCTGCCTGAGAAATATATAATGTCTAAAGCAATCCTGCCTGCCTCCTCCTCAAAGCCACCTGAACAATCTCCTTTCATTGGCCATGGGGCTTTGCAAGCAACTCCTCTATACAACCAGGTGGCTTGCCATATGCCCTTGCTTTTCTGCCATGGCAACTAGACTTTTAGACTTTTATTTTTCAGACTTTCATAATTTTACCTCTAAAAGTTTAGTTGCTGACAAACAGAGTCTTCATCATTTCCACTGACACAGGAGAGGATCCTGTATTGCCCTAGGTCCCTTCTGATGCAGTACTGAGGTTCAGTCCTTCGTCTCTTACACCTCGATTTTGGGAAAATGATCAATGAAACTCTATAGACAGGAGAATCCCTGACTCACTTAAGAGCTGTGTTCAGTCATAGGTGGTTATAAAATACTCCATTGTTTAGATGTGAAGGGTGAGATGGAAGGCAAATGACAAGGTGATGGCCACTAGCAACTAAGTGTTCTTTTTCCTGAAAGAAAAATAAAAATCTTTGCAGATACTTCTGCATGAATACTGGTAGTATGAGCTATACGGAGTTCAATACTTAACAAGCTCAAAACCTGCATGATTTTACAATTCTGCAAACTGTAGGCTTTAACATGTAACTCACCTTCCCTATCTAGAGCAGAAAGCCTTGATGGCTATGGAATACAGGTTATATATAGCCTCTTGCAGAAGAGTTCCGAACACAGCCTCATTCACCACATTTTACTGACACCAACTCTACAGACTATACAATGCACTGCACTGGCCTCTCCAGCTCTGCTTCATGATACTGTGAAATCAGAGGTTTCACAGTGGTTTTCATCATGGCACACAGTGAAACTGCTGTCCCAAAGCAATGCAGCCCGCTGGATACTTTGCCATAACCTCCCATGTTTGTGTGTGAATTTCCCTTACTTCTATGAACCAAGTACTTGATGAATAACAGTTGAGACTATTTTCATTAGTGGTAAGGGGATAGCTAAAGAGTCAAAGCACATGAGTTATTTCTCATGTATGGCTTGATATACCTATATACTGTAGAGTGCATAGTTCCACAAAGCCCAGGTTTAAAAATAAGTCTTTCACTGGAAAACATGAGGGACTCCTCACTAAAACAATACACTGACTGGTCTTGCAGATGTGTGGAAACTCCATGAGACAGGAGATCAGTGAGCATGCCACCTAATCACACCCTGAGCAGCGAGAGCTGTGACTGCAGTCACAGGTGAAGATTTGCAATGGTTTGTCTCTACCTGTTGCATTAAGGAAGGGGAAAGGGCAAAGACAAAGTGAATCCTGGGAGGATGATCAAGCTAGGTCAGAATTATACCATGCAGATACCACTGCATGGGGTCAGGTCTCAGAAGTGCCTTATTTAACCCTCAAAAGCTTTCAGGGCACATTTGTCTAGCTATAAGAGGTTGAATGTCTGCCTCTGCTTATTTAGCACAGTGGACTCTGTATGTAACTGGCGAGTTTCTACCACATTCAGTTGGAAACACACTACAACTGCAAAACCACTATCTTCCTCATGTATCTGCTTGTATGTAACAAAAATTTCTCCCACAGGCAAGCTGAGAGAACTATAGGATCTTTCTTCCTTTGCCAGTATCTGCCAAATAATACTAAACCAGACACTCCTAGCCATTAGAAATATATTACCACAGGTCCTATGGAAAGAGGGTCCTCTGTAGGGATCCCACTCCAGCAAAGTTCCCTGAGCATCATGAGAAGGTGGGATGCTCTCTCTGCTCTTCCTGAGGCTTCTGCTGTTAGCATGCACAAGTTTCTACATTATGAAGCTCCAAAAAGCCTCTCTTAGTCTTCAAAACACAAAGTTTTAAGAGCAAGACTCTTGGATTGCAGATTAAAACTGATCTACTGCACCTAATGGATCCCAAGTCAGACCCGCAGCTGTTGTGACTGACTTTGGCGTAGCTAGACTTATTTATGCTGCCTGAGGATCTGTCTGTCCACAGTTAGTGACATCTCAATTTCCTTTTTAATAAGCAACAGGCCCTGTTATAATGGGATGTATGGAAGGAGAGATGTAAAAGCTTATAATGTGAAAATTGATTATCATGTACTTTAGACTATTTCCTGCTGTGCCCTTTGTTTTGGTATGCATGTTTCATTTCATTACTCTGAGCTGTTTCACCGTCTCTGAACCACACTATGAAATACGTTAATTACCTCATTAACTTTGGGGCAAAACCTTCAGTCCTTCTTTAAACCCATATTCACTCAAAACCTTCTTCAGACTTCATTATGGATTCTGAGTGTGATGAGAGAGGACAGGACTGTAGCTACATCACACACACCCCAGTTAAATTTTTCTTCTGTTTGTGCTTCTACAACTTAAAAACCAACCAACCAAAAAATAAAAACCACTAAAAACAAAACCAAAAATATAGCTCTGTGTGGGTTTGCTTTTTTTTTAATGCTCAAAATAAAATTGCTCCCATATTCCCAACTTGTACGTCAAAATGTGAACCCAGAAGAACTCTTCAAGGCTTAGCCATAAACTTCCAAAACAGAGGAGAACAGCAGGGACAGGTACTTTTACTTATAGCCCTATCAGAACGAGCCACAGAAATATGGTAACATCATCATCCTGAATTAGCCTCTATATCAGATAACATTGATCTACTACTTTTATTTTCATAAATAAATCTCAATTAAGATAACATCTTCTCAAAGCATAAAGTAGAGGAAGTAAGAAAAAAATAAACCACAAAAAATTGTGTCACACACTCTCCCACTTTGAATTTAGGATCAGATTGAGGTCATTTTGTAAAGAAAATAATGTTCCTGGCCCATCACAATTTGTGAAAGTCAGGTTAGAGTAAAAGCAAAATTCCCAACTGTCCTCACAAGATTTCTTGCCCTGTTCTTTTGTGATTACGCTAGAATGGGTGATGGATGGGAGGCTGCCCCTTTCTAGAGTTCTTGCTGTGTTTTGTGATAACTCATTATATTTCTTTCTTTACAAATAGCCCCATTAATGCTCCAGAATTGAACAGAATCATAAAGCTTGAAACATCCAACTCCCATTCCTGTAGAACTAGGGGTATTGTTTCATGAATTACAGAGCTGCCAAAACCTGATTTATCCAAGCAAAGCCTTCAAAACAGAGTCATAGATATTTAATTATTTATTTAGGATTGTAAAAGAAAATACTTTTTACTGAGATAAGGATGATATAACCTAGCTACATCTTTATTTAAATTGAATTATGTGTCTTATGTTTCTTCAAAAAATGGTTGATGGAAATATTTTAGTCCTTGTTTTTTGGGGGCTGAACTAAAGACCGTATTAAACCCTTTATAGAAAATTCACAGAACAGAAGAGAGTCAAGCTCTTTCAAAGGCTCTGTGGCCTCAATAAAACGTTATATATTCTAAGATTAGATGTCACTCTTAGTCATACGATTCTAAACAAGACTACTATAATCCTCTCTGTTATGGAGATACTTATTTTTGTCTGAAAAACTTCAAAGCAGGCCGTGACAGATAATCAAAACCAAAATTTGCATTCCAATGAGAGTTTCTTTTTAATAAAGAAAAATAATTCTCACAGTTCTTCTGTAAAGATCTGAGCTTATGTACTTCAAGTTTGGGGCCTGAGATTTTGTTTATTTTTTTAATACCTCCATTCATCGTTATTCAGCAGTGTCTTGACTACTTTTGGGCAGAAATGTTGCACCAAATGAGGAAACACATCAACAAAACCCCAAAATTTCAGTTATTTAGAATTTTCACCAGTAAAAACAAACCAGTCTGGGATTACTATCAACACATAGTCCTACAACTGCCTTCTTGGGCGAATACCCCATGAAGACACAATGCTTTCCTCAGGGATCTGGAGCTAGCTTTCAGTGCAGCCGAGACTGGATAGGCAGTGGAAGAACCTGCTTCTCTTGATGTGCATGGTGTTTTCCTTTTTGCATTTGTGATGGCACCAGGCAACTCTGTCTCTGGACCAGTACTTCAGCATGGCAAACCCTGTATCAGACCGAAGTATCTGATGCTATAAAGACATTTGTGACATCTCTTTAAGGGCAGCTGAAGACACGCTGTGTTTGCAGACATGCACACACAGCCACACTTCTTCCCCTTACAGGCTTGTATGCACACAAGGGCTGGCAGCTCACCTGGGGATGCTGGAACAATGGTTTTGCCCAACCTACCCCATTCCCTCTGGTAAATTGCTTTGGGGAAGGAGAGCTATTTGGTGAAAACTGCAGTGCAACCCTGAGTGATCATTGCTCATCAGCTCTTTACAGTGGCTATGCACAGAGGCAGGAATGTGTTTTTCTATTTCCAAGTAAAGGACCAGCCTGGCCCATGACCTTGCTGTAACATGGATCTCTTTGTCCTTTCAGAGTACTGCTGTTTCTTTTCTTTCAATAGTATTCATCAAAAGTGAAATAACCAGAAATAACAATGGACTTAGTGTAGTTCATAAAACTGCACTAGGGCTTCCAGACCCCCAGCTTCTACCAATGGATTAATGCTGCAACAGCAGCATCATTCCCCTTTCTGATGCAAACTTCCTCTACCACCACTTCAGAAGCCCTCTCCTCCCAGGGAAACAACACACAAAAATTGGTGCATATCTCACAGGAAGGACTGTTGAGGTTTTGTCTACCTGTTAATAGCTTACAGAAATGGAGAATTTGCAGACCCTGAATCATCAGTTTCTTCAGTTATTTATTTAAATCACAAGCTAGGAAACTTTTCATAAAGAAGAACTGTGGGGAAATCAAGGATAGCTGCAGGAGAAAGGGTGAAAAGCAACAAGGGTGGTCTAGCAACTCTACAAACGCTTCTGCCAAGAGCTCCAAAAAGGGCCGAACAGAATCATTCCTCAATAGAAATAACCTCAGGCCCCCACTTACTGTCAGCTATGCCTTTGTATGTGAGGAACCCACTTCATCCCCTGGGAAGTGAAAGGCAGCCTAGGACAAGATGCCAAGAAACCACATTCTCTCTGGTGGGACTTTCCGGAGAAGCAGGACAGCTATTTACATTTGTTGATATAAGCCAAAGAGGCAACAGCCATTGGAGAATATCAGCTCACCAGCCCCTAAATGGCCATGAAATACTTGTATCAGATATGGTGTTGCCGGCAGCTTTCAGCAGGAGCCTGGGGAGCAGTCACTGCTCTCAATGCCTCTCCTGCTCTCTGCGACTCAGTTGCAGACCTGTAGTCCCCTGCACGCAAAGCTGATTTTGTACCTCCTTTGTTATGTAAATGAGACTAAAACACTTCTCAGATCCTCTAAGGCAAAAAAGCTGCCTCTAAACTGCAAAATCTCACTTCTGTGTGGCAGGCCAGCCAGCTGGTCCAGCCAATCCCTTTCCAATATGCTAGGATTTATTTTTACATTTCTTTTTCAGGCAGTACAGCCTGGCCCACATAGGTTTTCATTCAATGTTGCACAGTCACTTTGTTAACACCTCTTTTTATTTATAAGCTTCTTTAATAGTGGTCATTCCACAACAGTTCTGTGCTGAAAAGCATGTGAAGGAAACCTAAAAAAAAAAATGTGCAACTGCACATTACATAGACTGCTTTGATATTCTGATCTCACCCCACTTAAGTACAGTTCTTGAAAGTGAAGGACAGTGGTGTAAGTCAATCCCAGTTAAATGCTGGCTTTGCTCGTTTAAGGATGCAATGGGCACACTTGGCTGTGTTCACTAAAATCTTGTTTGATACCAATTAAGCCTTTAAAAAAAAAAATCCATTAATAGTTTGAATGCTTCTCGAACTCACTTTGCAATTTATTTTGAAAAGACTCAAAGTTGGATAAAACTGCAAAAATCTGCCAAAGATTCAGTGAAAAGGGGCTGATTTGGAACAAAAGATAGTTTTAATAATGATAAACCTCTGCATACTTTTTAAGTGGGCTCTAAATCTGTCTCTATCCTCTTTACACCTTTAACTTTATCCCGCATAAAGTACTAAGCACAATTGTCTTCTTGGAAGTATCTCTTATAATTGAAACTTTCTTAAAGAGCTACTTAGCAAGAACAGCTAGATTTCAGAATATTAATTCCTTTTTCTCTGGTACACCATCACCATTTCAGATGTTTCATCTTGGATCTGTTCAGTGTCAGCCTGCATTTTGATGGAAATGTATAGCCAAAATATTTGGAAGAGCAGAAAAAGAAAGAATATTTCCTCTTGTACCACATTATCATACCACCTCTCACTGATCAACAAGCTTTTATTTCATGCCTTGTTGAAACATAATTTTGGAGGCTATTTACTCCTTTGGTAGGAAGGGTTGCTTTCCTTTTTGTCTTTTACAACAAAACAAAAAGATTCCAGTAACTAGACCCACATCTGTAGCCTTGTCTTGGCTTATTTTAAGTTTTTTGGGGTTTGTTTCTGAAACTCCCACAGGTCCTAATTCCTGCTGAATAAAAACATGCTTACATCTCACTTGTGAAAGTACACCACAAGACTGGCTCCAAATAACAACATGGACTAAAGCAGAGACAGGAGCTCTGCTGAGGCCTGACATGTACCCTTGGGACAGAAGGACCCTGGTGACTAGCATGACAGACACCAAGCAGAACAACAGTCACTTTTGGGGAGCTGCCCTGACAAAGCTTCGAGTGGCACCAGGGTACCTATTATGACTGCTCCTCTATTTCTAAGCGAAGTGATATCAAACAGAGAAGAGACAGCCAGTAATGAGAAACTTGCAGCTGTTCTCCAAGATAGATTTTTTTTTTTATTGTACCCCAATCCAAAATACTTTAAACCAGTTTTATCAATAGCCATAAATCAGTATGATGATATGATGTCTCTTTAATCTTTTCTAAAACAAAATTTTTTGAACTTTTGAGCATGGCCTTCCCAAATGGGTTATGTCTTCTAAGACAGCATCAAACCTTCTTTTCCTTGCTTCCCATGTCAGCCCAAATCCCAATAGTTATGAAGCATAAAAAAAAGTTCAAAGTAAAATATAAATTACCATCCCCTTCAAACACAAGTAGAAGTCTTATTAAGTCTCTAGTGCTTGAATCACGTCCCATGTCTGTTCTTTAGACCTTTCTTCCTTTGTGAGGCATAAATGGACACATCTTATTGATTTTCTTTCAACCTGGATCACCTCGATTGCTGTGAATATGGCAGACAAATCCAACTCATTCTCCCGCAGGGAACGAGGAAGAATGCAGACGAGAAGCTGGGGAAAGTCTTCTCACAGTGGGATACCAGGAGTCATTACGCAAAAAACCCAAGTCTAACTGCTTGTAATTCCAAGACCTTTTTCTTTTCAGCTTCTTCAAAAATTTTTTTCTTAACACTGAGAGCTCTTTCTTAAATTTTTTATGAATATCATTTTGGCTACTGTATCAATTTCTGAGGGGGTTTTTGTTTAAAAACAGAAGTATCAAATAGGCCAGAGATGGCTGCAAACCCTGATAAATATAATTAATTGAGTGACTGTAAACAGACACTGGTCAGAAAGAGAAAGTCAGAATCAAAGAAAGCATTGTCTGAAGCTTGACAAAAAAACTAGTTAAAACTTTTTCCTTCTAACTTGGCTTCACTTTGTATTTTTTTTAAATCATTTATAGACTTACTTTTCTAAGGACAATTGTATGAAATGAAAGGAAGTGTAAAAGTAAAAAGATTTTTGTGCCTTACACCAAACCACTTACTGTACATGAAAAAGGGATTTACTGAATCAATTTAGTTGTGTAGGGTTTTTTAAATCAAGTGAATGATTTCAGTGAAGTGGAAAAAGGTGGCAAGAATGTGCAGCACCCCAAGCTTTGCTCCTAAAAGCAATAGAAAAGACACAATTGAAATGCAGTGGGACCTCTGTGGATGAAATAGAGAGAGTGTGTACAGACACTTTGCAGTGACAATCTGCTTCTGAAAGGGATATATTAAGTGCTAACTGCACTAAGGACCTAAATTGAAGACACGATATCCAAGGACTAATTTCAAAGCACTCCTCCTTGTTAAATGAATTGCTGAAAGAACAGGGTTTAAAAGACTTTGTTTTGTGTTAAAGGATTTGAACTACACAGATCAGCAGACTGCACCGGCAAACTAATGCTAACGTGCTAAACCCACCGCTGTCTTATTGCTGTCTCCTGAGCTACACCATCACAGATGTAATGAGATGAATTTCTCCAGTGGTTCTCAACACTCCATGCAAAGTGCTCTGGCCCAGTGGTCAGTCACTACCACATAAAATTAACATCACTTTTATAGTATGAAGGGAAAGGTCTAGGTCATTAGCAGTTTAACTACATAAAATTCCAGAAAAAGAGATCATCAGCAGAAGATTTCTACTGCTGATGACATGTTTAGACACCAGTAACCGTATTTTCAGCCATTTAAAATGAGTTTTGAATAACACAATATGTGATCTTGACATACAGGTTTTATATTGGCCTTCAGTTACATAATTTCACAAAATAATTCTGATATCAATACAGGTAGGGCTTGGGTGGTATCTCAGAATAATTGTTCCCCACAAGTAGCCATCCAAATAAGTGGTGCTGTTAGTCAGAACTCACCCAACAGGCTAGCACCAAGCCCTGAAACACCTCTGTGCTCTCCATTTCAGTGAATTCTCAATACAGTCACTGATCAGAAGGTTCACAGGAATACTGAAAGAAGACAAAGCACTGCAAACAGCACTTGTAAATATTTCAATGGCAGATACCAACAGCAAAGTTGTAGTTAGGCAGGAAGCCATGACTTCTCGATGTACAAAAATATCAAAAGGAATGACCTGTGCCATAACTGAGAAATTTCCTCAAGAATCAAAATTATAGATGATTCCATAAGGGAAGTCAAATGGCCAGTGACTGAGGCTGAAATAACATCCCTTCGAGGAAGATGGCATCCTTTCTAATAGCTCAGTAGATAGAGCACTGTCAGACATACTTAGAAGCATATTCAGGCTTCCTTTCCCCTCAGACTTCTTGTATAACCTTGAACACATCCTTTATCTCTTCAGTACATCAGTTCCTTTAAGCACACATGAATATTGTAGGGTGTTATTCAAATATTGCAGTAGTGGGAATTATACAATAATCTAATACAGTAATTTCAAGATTGGCTGTTCAGAAGAATTTAGGCAGATTTTTCCCGTTTTAATTTTTAATAGAGGCAGTAAAAGCAATGCATACAACTTGTAAGATCCAGCTACAGCACCTGGTAGAAGAATCCAGATGTTCCCCCTTCCAACAGCATCATTAAACATGAGGCTGATGTGAAATATTTATAATGAAGGTGAATCATAGCCCACAGAGGAGGAATGTAGGGCTGTATCTTCTACTAGCATCAAGCACAGAAATGCAAATACACTGAACAAATACTGCATTAACTTTCAAATCACACCTTCTATGTCTCACAAAGTAAGACAATTTAGTTCTGAAGCAGGTGACAGATGGTAGCAAGAGACCACCAGTTTGGAACAAAGTGTAAAGAACAGATTTTGAAGGAAATGCACCCAATGACCCAGGACGTAGGAACCCAGGACTGCAAGGCTTCTAGGCCAGGGAGTTACCGTTCCCCCTTTCATATCCGTTCATTCCTGTGCCAGCACCGACCTCTAACTTAAACTGCTCTTACCAGCTCCTAGATTTCGCCTTCAAGGATTTTATAAAAATTATTATTTCCTCCAAGCTTTTTTTCTGCAGACCTAAACAAGACAGAGGGTCTCCTCTTTAAGGTTAATCTCTCTCTGTATCTCTTCTAAACCAAATTAATCCTTAAACATGGGAAGCCACAACATTTTTTATTGCTCCTGCCTTATAAGATCATTCAATACTTTGAGTCTCTACTGGCAAGACTCTGTCTTATGCATCCTAGAGCCATTTCAACCATTTCCACTGCCATATCGTGTTGACGGTTCTTAACTGCTGACATCTCTGTCTCTTATTTCCAGCCCACAGGCTTACAGAAGAAATCTTATTACTAATGCCAGGTTGGGAGCAAAGCAAGGCAAAGAACTTACAAGTGCTGACTGCCTCCTGCATTTGGCTAACTCATTTCACTTCCTAAACCACTCAAACTGAATTAGGATCATGTCTATGTACTCTCCAAGTAATCAACAGTAATCCACAGTTTCCACTGCCCTAGTGAATTATAACTCAGCACCATCGTCATGAGAAAGCAATCAATAGTTACGGTATGCTATTCATAAACCTTTCATAAACAAAAAATAAGAGACCAATTGCTTCTACCTTTGTGGATCTAAGAAGTACATCTGTCCAAGAGTAGAAATCCATAGAAATTCACTAGCCTGCTTACCATGTTGTCACCATCCACACCTAAAAACCCCTAACACTGTTTTGGAAGCTGAACCACTGACTTGGACATTCCTTCTGTAACTCTTAACATTAATCATGTTATGTTGGAAGAAAGAAAATGCATAAAGCCACCCACATATCCACCAGCACGTTCACATCAAGGACACAAATGAAGTCCTATATAGCCAGTAGGTCCCCTAGAAGCTCTGAGAGAATATTTAAGACAATCTTTGTCCCCCAAAAATACCTAAGAACTGCAGCTAGACTTCAGCACCAGGTCAAAATTTTTTCTCCTGATGCCAAGAATGAGATTAATGGTAAATGCATACTCAGTTGCTTTGTTGAATAAAGTGTAAGTCTGAATAAAACAAGTTTGGCTCCCTTTTTATGTTGGTTGGAATTTAAAAATTGAAAATGGAGAGTGAAGTGGAAATCTAACAAGTATTAAAAGCATTCTATCAGCCATACTTGTTGACCACAAAACTTCTTTAAGCCAGCCACTTTTTAAAAATTCATATACTTCATCAGCTGCAAGGTAGAAGAGTTGTTTAGTGCAGCAGCTGGTATTGCAGAGACCTAGGAGGCCAAGAAAATGGAATGGGGAGAGATCTAGAATCCAGCCCTTCTGTTACAACAGTTACGCGGTGAGCAGAAATGTTCATTCTCCTTTGGAATCTCTTTCATCATCTATTTCTGGACCTTTTCTCGTATATGTTTTTAGCAGCTATTCCTTTGCTCACATTGGTATCTCTGAGCCTTCTGCTCCCAGATCAAGTTCTAGATCTGAAGTACTTATCTCCACTAATATTGCTGCTTTTTCTTCTCATACTTGACCTGAACCGTGCTCTCTCAAGCTGAAATAAAGACGTTGATTGGCCTCAGTTAGAATTGCATCACACATCAGAAATTTGTCCTTTGACAGGAAACAGAATGACAGAATGGTTGAGGTTGGAAGCCACATCTAGAGATTGTCCAGTTTGCTCCCACTCTGCTCAGAGGAGAGCTAACTACAGCACATTACTCAAGGCTATGTCCAGCTGGGTTTTGCGTATCTCCAAGGATGGAGACTCAGCAACCTGAGCACTTTGTGCCACTGTTTGAGGACCCTTCACAGTAAAAAGTTATCTTGTCTCGTGAAAATGGATTTTCCAGTATTTTTATTTGTGCACACTGTTTCTTGTCCTATAATTCAGCACCACTGAGAAGAGTGTCTCTGTCAGTGTATATAATACCTCACATCAGGTATTATACACATCAGTAAGATCCCCTTAGTCTTTCTCTCCTCCAGTTTAGGCAATCCCAGCTTTTTCTCATGTCAGACACCCCAGTCCCTTGCTCTTCCCTGTGGCTCTTTGCTGTGCAATCTGCTGCATCTGTTAGCTACTAATCACTGCCTCCCCTTGAACTTAAAATTATTATAAAAATAATTTGATTTATAATCAAACCTAACATTGTATGATTACCTTGTATAAATGTATCTAAACACAACATGAGGGAAGAACAACAAGTCTTTTGTCTCCATTCACTTATCCATCAAGGTACCTTAGACTGGCTCAGATTGTGCTACTTTGGAACCTGAAAGTTTTACAAGTCATTAAAAACTAAAAACTCTCACCACACACAGCCTCAAGATTTCAAGCACCAGTCTTGTCTACAGTCACAACCTGCTTATCTGTTTGGCACAACAGTGGTCCTGAAGAGATGACTTTGAAAGAAATAGTGCACTAAACCAGACTCCAATTCCTTTCTTCCCGGCAGTGATAAAAGTTCTGCTAGGCATTATTAGTTCACACACGCCCCTGCAATACCCCATACACTGATGGACAGCAAATTACTGTCACCCAGCCTCCAAGCGTACAAAAATCCATTCTAGGAATCTGCTCCCACTCTTCAGAGAGTACTTAGAGTGACTCAGTGACATTATACACCTGTAAGTTCTTACCCCTCCAAATAAGAAACTTGCTGCTTGGTTCAGAAAAGTACTCCTCAAAATCCACCTAACTTACTTGGAGAACCTGGATAAGCTTATTAATGTAAGAACAGCTCATACAGGACTTTTTCAGCATAAACAGATATGTCTTGCTTATGTAGCCTTGCAAACCTCAGACTATCATCACTTAGCTAAATGTCTGTGAAGTAGGTGCTTATGTAGAAGACAGAGAGGAAAATGTAGGTTTTAGTGATCAGCTGAGTAACCACAGCATGACCTGAGCACTGCATTCTGTAAAGTTACTCAGGAAAGAGAGCAAATAAGAGCTAACAGCAAAATATTGATAAAAACTTGTCTTAATTTTCTGATTAATCACCAGAGTACTATTTCCTAAAATGGCACAATTTCAACAAGCTTCTGGATTTCACTTTTTCCCCAGTAGGCAACCAGTCCTTTTGGATGTGGAGCACAGCAGGGATGTATAAAAACCTTGCACATGCTGTTTGATGTAGTTGTTTTTAAGGGGTGCCATTAGTGCTCATGTCTGTCAGAAGCCAGGAAAGCATTTTGTTCCAAAAGAGCCATTTTGTCTTCTCTCCAAAAGGAATCAGTGCATGGTTTAAGCCAATCCTTCCACCCTGTTTTTTGGGGGGAGGGGTTTATGTTTGGCTTGCATTCTCCTGAATCAGCATAAGAAAAAATATCTCTGGAAAATGGAACAACTCTTGCAGAAGTAAGAGTATACTTAGTGGCTAGCTGAGCTGCAAGTGCAGTTAATGCAATCAATACACCATTCCCAAGCAGAATACAGATAATTGCTATTCTGTGTAGGTAAGCAAATAGTTATAGCTACCCCTTTGTATCTTTTTTAAAAAATGGTGAAAACTCTAGCATCCTTATTTTTGATTTTGAGATTGTTTTACTTTTCTACCATTTCTCCTTGTCTATAGATCCTCCTCAAACAGATATTTTTCAAAATCTACTCTTTATCCATTCCTGAAATTGCAATAGCACATGGCTCTATACTGCTCAGAAAAGAGCAGCCTCTCACTACTGCCCCTGTCTCAAAGCAAGGTGTGATACTTTGTCATAATGTTCAGTAAAGACCAGGATTATCACCTATAAAACACTATAACCAGTTTGGGCCTGTGCATGTCATGGGTTGTGAAAGGGAGAAAAAGGTATGAAAAACAGGACTTTTCAGGCAACAAGCTCACCTCACTTGAAGGCTCCTGTTGCTTTCCTAATGCCTCCTGCTGTCCCAAAGCCCTCCTGATTACATAATTCAAACAAGCTATTTTATTCATAAGAACTTTTGCCTGAAGGATTATGTTATCAAACTACTGAATATCAAAAGTCCACTTCTATTCCAGTCAATCTGCAATTAACTTAAGCAACTCCCCATGTCAGTTGGAACTAGATATGCATATACAGCAATAAGCACATTCCTGCCCGTGGATGGTGTTACAGTGAAGAGGGAAGAACCAGTTAACTTATTGGATGCCAAAGACTGAGAAAACTTGGTTGAGTTTTATGCTTGTGTATGGGTGGTTCTTGGATCTTAACTCTCCAGGAACAGCAGATTGTATTACTGACCTCAATATTAACTGTGTTCCATGCATTGATAGACTAGGAAAGGCAAAGAAGCTTTCCAAGCCCTTATGTTTCACTAGGGTGTGATGGCAGCCAGAATAAAGGACAAAGTAGGCAGTTAATTTCTACCTTAAATTCAACTTAATGTCATTTCTTCTACTACTTATATCAAAACAAGAAGATATTTTTAATACTATATGACCAATGCTAACTACAATTAAAAGTATAAATATTTTGGGGAGTTCATTTTATGGCAGGTTTTGCTACTCATTTTTAATAACAATAAGAGAAAATTTCCTCCATATTCTTTGTTATTTCCCCAGTTCTAATTTTTTTTTAACCAGATTGATTAACTAATCAATACTCATTGCATTCCTGTTAGGAATAAAAGCCTTATACCCACAGAAGAAAATGAGTTGGAGTGACTTAGATCCTAGTAGATAAAGAGACATCAAAGCTCTTTGAGTCAAAGTGAGAGGTCCTGCTGCCAGCCTCCTGTTCAAATTGCTTAGCTGTGTATGACTATATCCTAACAAAACAGGTTACATCAGGCAACATCATTTTTAAATCTCTTACTGACCAATTCCATCTTGGATTTCTAGAATTGTATCTAATGGCTACATTTAATTATTTTCCTTTATCTTTTTGCTGACTTATAGTTGTTAGTTCCCCAGCATACAAACTGTCTGACTTGTTTGGAAAGATGAATTGTTATCAATCCTAATCCTCTAGGAAACAAAAAAAGGAGAAAGAAAGAAAAAGTTTACATTAAGTATCTGTTTGGCAAAAGTAATTTCAACTCTTTTTTTGCCCAGTTACAAGGAGCCTACAGTTATAAATTCACTTAACTTCATATTATCTCCCCCTTGCAAAGAAGGAATAGAAATCCCTAAACAGAAAAAAAAAAGAGTATAATATGTAAAGTTTTAGACTGTAAAATATCTTCCAAACAGTAGATTTAAAATACTTTTTAACAAATTAAGCTAACAAAATAAATGACAAATGTTTTCTACAGAACTTGAAAGAATGAACTGTTTAAATTATTTGTATGAAAACAACAGCATTTCCAAATGTAAGGCTTAGAGGTCTGCTAAAAAATTCTAAAAATTAAACAAAAGAAGCCATTTTTAAAAGAGATAGGGCTCAGTGGGATTTATTAATGCACATCTTTCAGAGATATTCTTACTTGTACATTGCAAGCAGTAGGTTAGCATGGACTTCCAAATTATATTTAATTGGACAATTATTCAAAGTGAAAAACCCAACACAGTAAACTAAGGAGGTCTTTAATAAACACCTTGTCTCTTCAGGAAAAAAAACAGGGAAGTCATTTACTGACCCAAGAGGCACAATTTTGTCTTTGGTAAATTTATTTTAAAGTAATTGCCAAGTCCAGGAGTAACAATTTTTTAAAGAAGAACATGGCACTCTCAGGCAGAATAATAAATTGATCTGTGCCCTGTATGAAGGCCTAATCACATTAGAAAGATGTACATAGAGCTGTCTGAGGCAAATGGAGGATGTACATCACCTGGGCTACGAACACACTAAGACTCATTTAATGACACACAGCTTTCTCCTCTCTCCAGATCAGGACAGGGAAAATACAAACAATAATTTACACTTGAGCTTCATAGCTTTGCCCTCCTGTGCCCACTTTCCAGTCCAACAGAAGCATTCCCCTGCAGAAGTCCTCTGCAGGCTCCAGAAGATTTTCACCAATCTGCCCTATACTAGCCAATACTCCAACCTAGGAATGAGCTCCATGTTAACAGCATTGCTTTTGAAAAGCCATGGTTTCTTCATCAAACCCAAAAGCTACAAACCCCTCAGTGATTAATAGTGAATTAAAGGTACAAATCAACATTTAAAATGTGAATGTTCTTTCACCTGAGCTGGATAAGGGCTCTACTAGGACTACTGTCTTCCCTCTGGCATGATACGTCTTTCACAAACATTGGTCTGCGATACCAAGACTTTAAGGCTTGGCCGTTAAACATTAAGGGTAGACCACGGTTGTGTGAGTAGTCTGCATGCCTTCAGTACTGGCACGGACACATCAGAGAGCCCTGGTGAAACAGCTTCAAGAATAATCTCTGAACTCAACCAGGGAGTGTGATACTTTCTTGCATGCATTATTTTTCCGGGAAATTTCCAACTCTTAAGTCTTTTATCTTTGTCAAGGTCATTCTGGGCATTGGGACAGCAATGCTAAATAAGCTTGCCTCAGTGAATTCCCCCCCTACTTCTCACTAAAAAGCTGGGACTCCTGCAGTGCAGATTACGATAAAAGATTTATTTGTGGGGAGTAGAAGATGGTGTCTTTAGTGAAGTTAATAAGTTGTTTGTATTTTAGATGCTTTCATTACAAACACTGATAAATCTTAAGGCTAAAAGACTACATAAAAGTAATGAGTTGAAGGGCTCCTCAGCTCTTTGGTGATTATCTCTCTCTTTTAGCGCATTACCATGGGACATCTGCCTTCCAAACTTGTGCTTCTCCTCCACAGATCTGAGGACCAGCCTACCAATTATACATTCACATAGGTTGTAATAAATCAACAGCAGCCAAACTCTGACAAGGTGATGGCTGTTGACAGATAAAAACGATACAGATTGTCGTGCTCTTCTCCAAAAACAAATACATGCTTTTATCAGATTTTTTTCTTTTAATCAAAAAATTGCCTCTTGCAACATAGAGTCACCTAATTTCACAGAGGACTTGCACTACACAAGGTTCCCCTATCTAAACCTGAGCTGCATATAAAGCTGTGTTCTCAAACAGGCCCCGAATTTACCTCCCACTGCTGTCAAGGAAGAATACACTGTTCTGATCCTGGGTCAGCCCAAGCCCAGAGGTCAGTAACCTTTTACCCTGAGAAGCACCTTCTGTGGAGATTAAAGGACTCCACCAAAAAAAGCAATCCAAGGATACAGAAGACTTGGATTTATTCATGAGCCAAACAGTTTGGCTAACATATTCGCCTCAATAGAGGACAGATACCATAAAAATCTATCCATCAAGTAGATTTGTGTGGTGAATGCTGCCCAGTTCTCATTCCCTGAGTCTCAGAGAAATAAGCTGACGATGCTGGATTCTTCTTGCTTAACTGCAGCCCTTTGAAACTTAGATGTCTAGTCTAAACTTAATTTCTGAACAGCACCAAAGGTAATTAATCTCAAAAGTAGTATTCACACTGTGAATTCAGCTCTCAAAGTGCCTTGAGCTCTGCAGCTGCAACAAGGGACCTCAAGTTCACGTCATAAATACCTCAAATTCAGTGGGAAGAATTCCACTGTTGTTCGTAGAACTGATCATCCTCTTTACAAATCCAGAACAAAGTTGTGTTGTTCCAGCTGGAAAATGTTATCAGGTGATATCACAAAATATGATTTAAGTGACAAACCTCTTATGATAGGCTTTTTGGAATCCTTGTAAACTACATGAACTACCAAAAAGATTTGATCACTCTGAAAAATGTGGGGAAAAAAAGGGCTGCACTACTACTGCTGGAGTCTCTCTAAGCAATTCCCTTTTGGGGAATAGGTTTTATCTCAAAGTTTCTTAGCATGTGGTGGTAATTTATCCACTGTCTTACCTCCCTTTAAGAGATCAGGACTATTTTCATACCAATGATGTGAAATACTTTAGTCTCCAGGAAAGTCAATGAGAGAAAACATCAAACTCTGCCAGTCCCCTTAACGAAAAGAATGCAGTGCAATCTACCTCACTAAGTATTTTAATTCTTTCAGAATTTTTTGCACATAATGGAAAACAGTATATCTTAGATGTCTCTGAAAACCTTTGAATCAAATACAATGTTTTCCTGAGAACCAGCTGAAGAGGAAGATAGCATGTTACCCTCCAGCTCAAGTTTTATTCGTTGACAATGTTATCTACTAGAAGGAGCTCATCGGACATTTGTTTTAAACTCTTTCTTACTTCATATCATTCTTTTATCTTTCTACCTTCCTTTTTCATTCCATTCCCACTAGTTAGCATGTTGCTTTGACCCTGGAATTGGCAAGTCCCACAGCAATAAAATAGGGATATGCAAACTTACAGGTTAGGCATCTGTTCCCTTTCTGCTAAGGGAATATTATTCCCTTGACATACACACTTCCTATTCTCATCCATAGTGTTGAAGAAAATCAGCTGGGAACAACCTGGACAGAAAACTAGTCTGGTTTATGATAAATGCCACTCACCTTTACTTGACCAGTTTTCAGAATGAAACACTGAAACTTCAAAGCATCTCCTTTGTCACAACTTTGTGTCTTCTCTCATTTAAAGTTCACTACTATGGAAGTTAAGGCTGGTTTATGATCTGTAGCTGTCATGCAAACTAGTGTGTCCAACTTCTTAATAGTGAGTCTTACGTTTTTTAAAACTATACAACCTAATACAAGAATAAGTTTTGTTTATAAATGATTCTGCAAGTAAGTATTCCTGCAATCAATATGATTTCAGGAAACTTGTTTATGGCAGATTGTTAACTACAAAAACACATGCAGTAGTATGAATAATATCAGAATAACAACATGAGATTTTCAAACAGGTCTAAGGAAATTATTCATCCAGCTCACATTTTAACTTGATAAGAATTAGGTAACTAGTTCCCTCAGGTATCATCAAATTTTAGAAAACGTAAGCTGAAAAACAGGTTGCAGCTGATTTCTGTTACATGGGGTACAAGAGGTCCCTATTGGGAACTGTACTATAAGTGCATGCTCAGTCTGTCTTCACTGACTTTGGTACAGAGTTTAGTACTCCTGATGTGAAAACTAGAGCAGAATATGAGACACAACCAAATGGCTCATTCAGCTACTGCTGGTAAATTAGGAAACCTCAGAAGGGAGAAGTTCACTTGAATTAAATTGACATTGAAATTCAAGATCATTATATAGTCTACAAAAATAGACACTACAAAATAAAAACTGCTGGAATATTACAGGTTCCTTAAACTTAAACTGTTCACAGAATCATTACGGTTGGAAAGGACCCTCAAGATCATCTAGTCCAACCGATAGCCCTACACTACTCTTACCCCTAAATCATCCCCTGAAGAAACACATCTGTCCTCTTCTTAAAAACCTCCAGGGATGGTGACTCCACCACCTCCCTGGGCAGCCTATTCCAATATCTAACCACTCTTTCAGTAAAGAAATTCTTCCTAATATCTAATCTAAACCTACCCTGGCTCAGCTTAAGCCCATTCCCTCTAGTCCTGTCACCAGTCACAAAGGAGAAGAGGCCAACACCCGCCTCCCTAGAATGACCTTTCAAGTAGCTGGAAATCAATGGCTTCTCCTCCTAGGACACTGGGTTTAGGTTCCAGTAACAGCAAGGAACTCATAACCACTTTGTAGCATTCAAAATTGGCTCAGTGTTTCCCATAACCATCTTCTTGGGGAAAACAACGTCTTTGGGTAAAATAGTCAAAAAATGCGCTCCTCTAATGGCTTCGGTCTTCTGGTTCAGGTCCACATTTACTCACAGCCACTGCTATTACTAGTTATTTCTTCTGCTTCCCTGATTTTATTCCCTAAAATCTTTATGGGTTTTATTTTGCTAAGCTAAGCAAGCCTGATTCCATTATTTCCTCCACAAGAAAGGTTTTTCATTCTCCTGATCAAAATCAGGTTCCTCTTTGCATCTCTACTTTCTGTTTTAAATACATATGCCCAGAAATATACACCTGGGACTTGTACAATTACACTCACACTTCCTTATCATCAACAGAATTATTTCACCTGAAAGATTTTAAGGTCATATTTGCCTTTTACATGGCCATTTTGTAAGGGTGTGTTCTTTGAAATCCCTAAGCATTTCTTTTTCCTTTGGCATTGCTAACTAATGAGTCTAAAGAAAAAGTGTTATCATCTGACCTTGTGTACTTGATGTAAATTTAATCCCTTTTCCAGTTCTCCAGTTCTGAAGATGATTCATTTCTTCCTGTATGATACCCCAGTCTTTCTGTTTGTGACTGGTGCTTCTTAAACATGTAGCCATAGCAGACTTTCTTTTGGTTTCACACGCAAACCTTTTGTGCCAGTCAAACATATTGCAATGCCCAGACAAGCCTCCTTAATTCCCAGGCTAGAAGAACTGTCACTCCCACAAGAACACGTACTGAGTGAAAGGAAGATTCAGTACCACTCTCCAGGATGAAGTCTGATCACAAATGATATCCTCCTCTTTAGTAGCTCACACAGGGACATTCCATTCCTTACAGCACAACTGTAGAGGTGCAGGAACATCCCCACAATGCATCTCAACTTCATGTGATGAACCTGGCACTGACCAACCATGGATCATTCACTTGGTTCTAGTCAGGAGCATATTGCATTAAGAGCTCATGAATACACACAGACATTACTAAAACCAGGCATAATTTTCAAGAGTGGGGTAAGAATCTCACCATCCTGTCTTCCCACTGGGGCACTTCAAAAAACGTTGAAAAGAACATAGAGGAAAGGGAAAGTAGATGCGATGTGCGTGGTGATAAAACAAGTTTATGACACCAGCTATGAGAAAAAGTCAGTATTACCAGTGTTGGTGATGGAAGGAAGAAGGCAAAAGCTAGAATCTCAAGGATTAGGGAGGAACTGAAGAATTGGAAGAAATGAGGTGAGAAAGTTAAAACTAGAAATAGAAGAACCTGACAAAACCTCAAAGATAAAAGATGACCATGGATCTAGATTTTCACCATACACTCAGGAGTCCAGAGAGATTCACAAGACCAAGGAGATTGTACTATGGTTTTAGGATACTGGTGACTTCTGTCATGTTAACAGGTGAGACCCCCACCTGAAAGACAGAGTCTGGTATATAACAGTTGAGAATTATTCTAAAGAAACTAAAGCAACAGCCCAGGCTTGTTTTGAGGAGGAAAAAAAAAAAGTAAAGGAAAATTATGGATGAGTGTGTAAGGCTGCTGCATTTGGCTCTTCCAAGAACTTGATCAACTCCTTGCTCAGCCACAGATCCCTTCCATGACCATCTTTGGTGATTTACTTACCTCACCTCTTCATCACATCCATTTTCCATTTGTAAAATGGAAGCAACATTTTCCTTTCCTTCTTCTTTTAAGGGTAAAATCTCATCAGAGCAAGACACTGTCCCTAATTACGTGTGTGTACAGCTCCCAAAACAATAGGGTGCTCATCTCAGGAACATGCAATGAAGTAACTTGCCAAAACAAAGAAGCATTGTGGTAAAAAATATTTCCCTAGGGACAGCAGCCATTTAGGTGGCATGCTGTATATTACTGAGTCGGGGCATAATGATGGTGGTTGAAAGTAAGCAGCAACACATTCCCTGTCAAGCATAACCTGTTAAAAAAAAAAAATCACATACAAGAGGGAAAAGTCAATGAGATGAGTCAGGCCTTGCCTTGCCCACTACATTATCAAAGGTTATGTTACACACAGTATGAAGGACAGTGGAATTCCTTCGATCTACAGTCAAATGGAACAACTCTGGTTCCTGCTGTGAGCTCTGAGGTCTCCTCTGTAGGTGTCACTCTAGCTGCTGATGGCCATAGATAATAACAAGTTAGGCTACAGACTAACCAGGAAATGATACCACCTGCTACCCAACATAAATAACCAATCCCTCTGGGTATAATTACTCTTGTCAACATGTCACATGGCTGTTATATTCACACTTTTATGCAGAAATGCAGAGCAGCAGCAGATTTTGTAGAAAGAATGTGGTTTGTGGAATTTCTGTGTATTCACTGGGAAAAAAAATGAATTTGTTCCCGAGATGGAAAAGAAACGGGAAAAATCCTGTAACACAGACAGCAGAATTAGTCCCTCTGCTAGCAGTCTTAGAAACTGTGCAGCTGATGAGGGAGTGAAAACACAGTGAAACGAAGGGCATCCTTCAGTAGGTTTGTTTCCCAGCTCCCCCAAAGCAAGAGTCTCTTCTCATTTCTAAATATCAGGGGCTCCCAAGATGCAATTCCCACGTGGCAGTTACGTGTACACCATTAATTGACACTATACTGTTACATGAAAAGCCAGTAGACTTTTGCTCAGCCTGCAGCTGAAGTGACTTTCACAGCAGTTTTAGACACCTGTTTGTGAAACAAGCAGCTGTATCAGAAAGAGCTGAAGCATGAAAGTTCAGTGTTATTGCTGAAACAGCTCAGGTGCCTCTGAACTACCCCATGTTGTCTCTAGACTAACGCTACACTTGTCAAGCAAGATTGCATGCTATCCTGTCAGCAATTCAGTCACTGCCATTCTACTGTAACTGCTTTAAAACAGAGTCTGACCCTTAAGACACTCAGAAAGACTCAAATAGTGAAGAAACTGAGCAAGCCTTTTCACATGCTTCTACTTAACTGGCTATGGCTGAGCAAACTGATTGCTTGGTTACAATGTTTTTCTGGGCACGCTGAGTGAGAAACTATCAGATTTTCTCCAAGTCCTAAGACTCTGCATAAGGCTGACAACTTTTTGCTCTGGTGAGAAGAGTCTGATTTCTTCAGTTCCTCTTGGGTAGAGGCTAAGTCAGAATCATCAGGCTATTTTACCCAACAGGACTATATCAGCAACTAGGACAGCCTGTGATTTTGTGCAAACTTTATATATAAACAATTCAGATATTTTGCCTTGTTCTAAGTTCAAATTCCTGTTATTTCTATGCAGAGCAACATACAAGGTCTGGAAACCATACTTGAACCAGAAAAAGGCTATTTACTGAATGATAGGAACAGTACAATATGCCAGCACCTGCCAAGGGTCTTTCTTGATGATTGCTTACAATTATAAAGATAAATTATTTGTTTGGGTAAAATAATAATTTGAAAAAATAAAGGTCATTCATCTAGATATAAACCTGGCTTAAAAAAATCATCAGCATACAGAGTTAGCAGGCATATTCATTGCTTTATAAACAGCAGGCCAGGATAACATTATATAGTTTGCAATCTGTATTTGTTCTGTGTGAATCATAGCTTTGCATAATTTTATCACTTTCCTGCCAGGCAAAAGCAAACATTAAAAGAAATATTAGAAGCCAGCCAGTTAAATATCCTAGAAGAAGAAAAAACCCTGCAACTATCTCCATTGTAATGACCAATGAGCACTATTTTATCTATGTGATTTGATGGTCTGTGTGTATTTTTTTTCCTGTATCAATTTAAAATAATTTCTAACATGATTTGTTTTCTTTTGATTGGTTTAATATGTTTATATTGTACTAAAGCACTGATACAACTGCTTGGAGTTCTTATATATGACATGATTGATTAGGTGGAGATAGGAAAGAAAATACTGCATCAAAGAGACCTGACCTTCAGTGAATCATCTGAGATGAAGAGAATTTAAATGCTGCGATACTTGCACTCAGCTCCAGAAAATGCCAGACAAATAAATAAATAAATAAAAAGACAAGAAAGACAACACTAAAAATTCCTGCTGATTAAGAACATTTTCCAGTGAGATTCTTCCTCTCCATTTACCCTGCTAGAAACATTCCTTATTCCCAAACTCTGCTGCAAGAACAAGTATGTGCTATGAAAGCCATGCAACACTTCACCAGACCTGCTGCAAAGTGTCTTCTACACCTTTACATCTCTCCTACAAAATTTAATAGCTCTTTTGTGGAAATTTAAGACTTACAGATCTTGGCAAGGATCTTTCCTCTGTCCTCCAGCCTGGCAGAGAGCATTCAGTCCAGGCAGAACAAACAGTGCTCCAGACTTTGACACCTGCCCCAGGTCAGCACAGGTTCCATTCTGTCTTCCCACCCTCTCTGGTGCAACAAGCACCCAGACCAGTGGTGGAGCACTAGTGACCTTAGGCCTCCTCGCTAGCTGACAGAGGCAGTGTGTGAGAACCTGCTGTGACTTGGGAAGCAGTCTTTGAGATTATAAAAAAGTGCTGCTGTTGAGCTCCACGGTCAAAGGAAACCTCCAGCAAGGCCTCATCACAACCAAACACTGCCATTCCTTCCCTGTCATACAGTCTTTAAGGGTCTTCTGTCCTGTCTCATTGCCCAAAAGGCAACATGAGAGAAGAAATTAGAAAGATGCAACCAGAAGTGGTTTACTCAGCTTGGCAGGTTTCTTTTGCCACTTAGCTGTGTCCCACATACTGAAACATCTGAAACTCCCACTCAAGCCTCTATAATATCCATGAGAGAAAAACTGGGCATAGAGATGGGAGCAGGGGGCTTAGACATATTTCCTCACACCCACTCTTTGCTCTAAATATACAGGAATTTAAGAATGTCCCCAGTTAAAAAAAAAATCACTAGGAAACAGATACTCAGCTCTCTCCCAGTTTAATCCCTGTTATATTTACCTTTTGAAAGTAAAAAAGGGGAGAAAGAACTATATAGAGCTAACCAGTTGGCAAAAGTAGTTTCCTACTGTAAAGAATTTTTCTCTGAACTATTTATCTCAAAAGCATGTCAGAGCAGGCATCAAAGGCAGCCGTGGCATCAGCAGAGAGCACACTGTGCACACTGTCACTTACTGTGATTGAAAGGACAGTGTGTTTTCAAACAACTGTACTTGTGTGAAGTGTCATCAGATCTGACTGCTTAATCCAGATTAGAAGAAAAAGGGGCTGCTCCACTCAGAGGTGAGGCTAAACTGATGACATTGTCCAAGAGTAATTTGATAGAGACAGTGGATAATCACAGCAGCCACGAGTGACTAGATTAGTGACAGGGTGCATCTCAGAGTCATCACCATATTGAACGTACAGTACCTGATGTAGCCATCAGGCAAGGATAAAACCAAGGAGAGAGTTTAGAAGTTGCATCTAGCAACAAGAAAGATTTGTCAGGAAAATTTGTGCTTTCCAGATTGTCTTCCCTTTCCCACAGGATGCTACAAAAGTTCGAGATTCAGCACAGAGAAGCCTGAATCGAAAAGGAAATGGAGCTCTACAAAGCAGCTTTAAAAATTGCCCTTGTCCTTCAGGAGAATCCAATCTAAACTCCATTTTTTAAAAAGCGAACTGGAAAGAAAAAACAGAATGAAATAATGGAAGATTTTTCTTAGGAAATTTAAAGTGATACAGTAAAAAAGTTAAAAAATATATAGCAAGGAATAATTTAGGGTTTGCAGGAGGGTGAAGTAAAGTATCAGATGACCTATTTTTCTGTTTACGATTTAAATCTACTTTTACTAATTAGGGCCAAAGTACTGATCATTGCACAAAGTCACCTAAAAGTAACATCAGACTCTTAGCAACACCATGAAAACAGTGTTCTGCCTATGTGTGATAAGAAGACATTTACGTTTGCTCATTTATAAAAGTTCATCTGTTTGGGACCTACCCAGGAAACGTACAGCATCTTGATAAGTCATCACGTTAAGGAGAGTGTGACTCCAGCAGACTTTGTTCTATTCTGCTGCATGTTATCTCCCTGCACATTCCCAAGGCTATGTTATAAAAGATTGCAAGGTGACAGAAAGTGTTCATACAGCCTCTAAGTGGTACTTTGCAGTATGCATTGTAGTCTGTTACTGTTACCCTGAGGCACTAAAGGGTTTAATGGTGTTGCTGTATGTCATTGGTTAGTACTGTCTAAGTGAATCATATAGGAAGGTATTCCAAATTATAAATTGAGACTTAATATGAGTGAAAAGAAAACATTAAGAGATAGAGATTGCTTCCACACGTGACTATACAGGTGGGTACAGTTTCAAAGTTTGCCAGAACTCCTTGTACTTGCAATCAAGCCTGTAATCCCCAACATGATCAGCCCATCCAGAGCTGGAAGAGAATCTTGTTTGCTGGTGTTTGCCTTCTGCTCTTACCTGTAGCTATATGAAACTGCACAAAAGAAAGTTTAACCTTTTTTTTAAAAATAATTTACTTTCCAGAGCTTCCTAATAAGTGAGATATCACACAATAAAAATGCTGATAAACTGAATAGTTATGAAGTATCTATTAGCATATATCAATGCCATGTTCTCTAATGGCTACAGTAATTTCCTTGCTTCCAGCTATTATTTGTCATACACTTCTGTGCATGCACATGGTACAGAGAAAGTCAGAGAGAGAGAAAGAAATGAGGGGAAACAGAGAGAAGGAAGAAGGCTGGAAGGTGGGGGTCAGCGAATGAAACTGGAAGTGGAGCTGCAGCATTATAGGTACAGCTCACAGTGACACCTAGAGTCAATCCTGCCTAATACGTCCCCATTGTAAATCCTTGCTCTCCCGCTCTCTCCCTCCCCTGTTCTCTTCAAACTTTGCTTATAGCTGCAACTGATGTTTCCGTGTTCTAACTCTACCTCAAGGTTAATTAAAAACTAAACAAAACACAAAACAAAACGAAAAACCCCTAACACCTAAAGAGGGATTACAAGATAGAAGGGGAGAGACTTTTTAGCTGGTCAGATTTTAACAGGACAAGGGGGAAAGGATACAAACTGAAGGAGGGGAAATTCAGACTAGAAATTAGAAGAAGGTTCTTTACCCAAAGGGTAGTGAGGGACTGGAACTGGTTGCCCAGAGAGGTTGTGGAGGCCCCATCCCTGGCAGTGTTCAAAGGCCAGGCTCGATGTGACCCTGGGCAACCTGGTCTAGTGTGTGGCATCCCTGCCCATGGCAGGGGGGTTGGAACTAGATGATCTTTAAGGTCCCTTCCAACCTGGGCCATTCAATGATTCTATGAACACCAAACCAACAAAACAAAACAACTCACTTCAGCAAAATATGTCACAGCTCCTTTCAAAAATGCTAGAAAAGTCTGAAGAGACTGCCAGCACAAAAATGGAACATTTTGGAGTTTTGGAGAAGAAACATGGGAATTCAGCACAGAGATAATCCTAAAGCAGATAGACAATAACTTCCTCATTTAAAAATCCTCTTAAATTAGCCATGTGTGAAGTTTCTTAAGAAAGTGCTGTGTGTGCTTGTGCTAAATAGGGGTCCTTGAGAGTCCAGCTGCTCAGGTCTGAAGGCCTCCATGTGCTCTGTGTGCTGCACACCTTTCTGAGGATAGAGGGCACCTCATGTCCTCATCTTTGCTCGTCTTCTTACTGTTCCCCATGATTCCTCTTAGAGATACCTAAAATGGGTTATGTGGTAATCTGATCTATTTCCCATCTTTGAAGTTCAGCTTGCAAACTAACCGTTCCTCAAGTATCTGTGTGTAGATGTGCATGATGTCAAATCCTTGTTTGGCAGACAGAAGCCCAGAAATAAAGCTGTTGGGAATATTCTTGATTGTGACTGAAACAAAAATGGAAACAGTGATGTTCAAGTTACTACTCAGAAAAAGAATATAATCAAATATAGTCATGAGTGACAGTAAGTAATTTGATCAACTCTTCTGACCACCAAGACATTATTCAGGCCTTTAAGAAATGCAGTGTCTTTTGTGCCTTTGTCTTTGAATGTCTGATTAAGTGAAAGAAATTAATCTCATTAAGATATCCAAATGATCATATTCAGTTTTTTGTGATTTATTGCAGAGTTTTAAAAGTTAACTTAGTTTTACTGTGACTTTTATATATTAAAATTCAGGACCATCTGCACAGACTTTATCCATGCATATTTCAAACTGTAGAAGAGCTCAAGTTTGAATTAGTGCTGATGTGTGGACATTGTTCATCATTAACACACTGTACGTGTGCCCAGAAGAAAGGTCAAGGGATCCTGAAATATAAAAAACTCCCAATTGACAGCTGCTACAGAATAATGATACTGTGCCAAGCCAGGTTTAAATGCCTGTTTGTGAAAGGGATAGCTAGTAGAAAGAGAGGGGGGAACTTTATATAATGCACTTTCCACCCCATGGTTGGTTAAATTTTTTAAAGCTACACCAACTGGCACAGTTATAAATTGAAAAGGACCAAGTGTTTGTGTAAACTTGAAAAATAAATAAATAAAAGAACATCCAGCATATGTTACTGTGTAACACCTCAGGTTTTGCATTAATAGTCTGAACAAGGAGCAAAGGAGAAGTAACTACAAATCTGAGCAGAAAATAAGAATGCTTCAAATTAACATCTATTTTTACCATAAATGAGTGATGTTTAGAACAACCCTATTTTTTATCTAAATGAAATCTTGGAAAGCTCACAAGCTAAGCTTATTTTCCCAAGACCCTCTTAAAATGTGTCTTGTCTCAGACCCATAACCTACAAGTTAGACTTTCCAGACCTATTTAAGCATGTTAGTTCAATCAAATAGCATTTAAGGCCTTACTAGCTAGTCACTGTCAAGAAGAGAAGCTCATGCTAGCAGGCATTGTTCAGCACAAACCTGCTTTTCTAAAATAAGATCTACAAAAGATCCAGCTCCCTGAATATCACAGACACAAGACCAGGTGACATCCTGCTCAGCAGTTCAGGATCTCCAAAAGAGCTCTGTACCTCTGCTTCCTCCAGACCGTACGTACAACAGCCCTCTGCTTCCTTATAGGCATGCTCTCCTTGTTTCCTATGGCTCACATGCAGCTGCAAACAGCACATGCTTTGGCTCCTGCATTTGCAGCCTGCTTCAGAGAATATAGCCAAAGCACCAGAGGCTGGCTCCACTTATCCAGTCTGTCTTGGGTGGCCAATCCCTGTGGCACATGCTCCAAGAACTGTGTGATGTTGCTTTTAGTATGAGCAGTGATTAACAATCTTAAGGACTTATATTTTCTAGCATGACCATCTTTCTCTAATTACCTAAATGAATCTCCTCTATTTTTCCAAAAAGGGAAGCAAACAGTTCCTATACAAACAGAAGTGACCTTAAAAGCAGGCATTTACATATGAGGAGTGTTACTAATAACCAGCCCGAATCAGCTCTCTGATGGCAACAGAGTATGGAAAGTCCTGCACCTTACCTGTCCAGCCAAGCTGACAGATATTGAACTATCAATCTCTGATCAGGTAAACAGTGACAATGTCCTTATTACTTGTACATGACAAAGAGGTCTCCAAAGAACCCTGCTGTCAGTTGCGACACAGCCCCAAACAACGTGAGTTTGGTTCAGAGGAAGAAGAAGAAGAAAAAAAAAAAAAGTAAAAATTACTAGAGTTTTTGGGTCCCATACAAATTCCATTTATACTGATATCATACACATTTCCCACAGCAATACAGCATCTCCCTTTCTGTGTGCATTGACACAAATATTGCATGAACAGAGATGAAGACAGACCAACACCAACCTTCAGAACAGGAGGTCTGGTGAAACAGCAGCACACAGCCAACCACCGCAAAGTTTCAGTTTTCATTCTCCTGCCAATTCACTCTTTATAAATCACACACCTCCTGACCCTGATGCCCCAGGCAGCACAAAAGCTTATTTTTCCATTCAGATTCATATGAACTCTATTTTCAATCTTCTTTCAAACAGTTCCATTTTTGAGTATTTCATACAAGAATCTCGACATAACAACAAAAAAACCCACAGCAAACACCCCACTCCCACCCCCAAAACAAACAAACAAAAATAAAAGGAAGTACCCAGGGACTGTTGCCCAGGGAGGTGTGAGTAACAGGGAACATAACCAGTTCCCCTGCACATGGAAAAGACAATGTTGAAGGTCACACAGATCCTGCCACTGGAATTTGAAATATTTGTACGTTTACCGTGTTGTATTCCATGACAACATCCTGCTGGACACTGAGACCATTCACAGGGGCTGACTGAGGACCTGAGTAGTAGGATTGATATTACAGACTATGGCAAGGTACAAATTAGCATCTTATTTTCACTTCTTGTACTACAGCCTACAGCAGACACACAAGTAGGGCTCTCTAGAACTTTCTTCCATGTTTGCAAGTTTTGAACACTTGAGGTTAACACTTCTAGCCTGGGCAGCTCATTGAAACATCTTTCCCATTTTTGTTCAACTGCGAAGTGTCAGGAAAGGCAGAGCATCAAACCTTACCTCCCAATCTCTGACCCTGTTATAAGTGGCTACAGTTCAACTGGACATGCTTTTATTTTTGACCAATTAAATTGTAAACCTGCAGGAATTCAAAATATGTACAACTGCCAGACATGGGATCTGGGAAGAGCATGCTGTTCAGGTGAAGACTCTGACCACAGGTTTACTGCTTTCCCTTTGAAGTAGGCTGTCATCCATTTGGATAGAAAATGAAGTGTGAAATATAGAGGCTTTACAACATGTAATGACTGCAACAATTTAGTTAGAGCTGGTTTTCAGGAGCCAAGAGCTGAGTTTCAAATTAAATCCCTTATCAGTGGCCACCATGACAGAGTGTATATTTAGGAAATTATTTATTCCAACACGATATAATTAATTGTAATATGTTCTGTAAGTTCTGCATGGCATTGTAGGCACTGGAGAAATAACATATACATTTGGAATTCCAACAGTATAGAAGCCTACTAGTTGTGTATGCTGCTCTGGGTGTTCACTTTGCAGGTTGAGAGAGAAAACCAAATAGACTTGATCAATTATTTTGGATTTCCTAAATTTTGGTAACAAATTCATTTGTTCTTCTTTGACTAGTTCAGAGATTGATAGTTTTGGGTTTTTTTCGTTTGTTTTTCTTTAAAGTCTGTTTCCTCCCTAAATAAAACTATATTATTGTAATGTTTGACCAGTTCTGCTCCTTGCTTGAGAGTCTTATTTTGGGTCTCTTAAAAGAGATTAATATTTAATATTTAATATTAAATTAATTTTGCTCTCATATCTGCCTAGAAAGAGAGGACCTACAAGAATTTATGTGAAAAGGAAAACATCTTTAGTTCCACTTATCAAATATTGCACCTTTTTAAGCTGAAAGACAGGACTGGAAAGACCTAATTCCACATGAGATCACAGAATCACAGAACGTTAGTCGATTGCTCATCTGAGTTGCAAAAAAGAGACTCGAATTTCTGTAACAATTGTGCCTCAGCTGGTGACAGCAGCATGAGATGTACCTGCTGTCTTGCCTCAGTACAGTAGTGAGACACTGAGGACAGGCTGGAGTCCTTCAGCACAAGCACCAGGTTTTCTAGCTTTGTTGGAATGAATCAAAGCTGATCCACTAGTCTGCTGCAGATCATGATAGGAGATATAACTGACAGTTAAATGAGAGCTTCCCTGGCTCAGCTACAGCATCTGTGTTCATCCACAGTTACAGTTAATGATGAGAATGATGAGATACAACCTGAAGCTTTTTGGAAATGAACCCTCCATTTGAGTAAAGGCTGAGGACCTCCTTGCAGCAACTGGACAGCTTCTGTGCAGTAACACCATGCCTGTCTGCCACATTGCTCTACACTTCCCAAGGGATCCCACAGGACCTTGTCCACAGGACAGAACTGTAAAAGCAATGTTCCCACTACGGCCAGACTGATGTAGAAAACTTTGTGCAGAAACAGAGAATACTCAATTCAACTGAATTTGCTGAGTACAAGTCACCCATGTCAGAATACTGCAAGGATATCTAAGCTTAGTGTCAAAAAGGCAGTTCTATAAATATAAAAACTTAGCATGGTGAAGAAGTTTCTTTCTCTCTTACCACGCATCTAAAAGATTAATCAGATCAATCAAGGCACATTTCTTTACAGAATTCTATGACTTAAGTGCTACAGACATTAGCAACATTTCAATCTCCTGTCTCTGATCCTGAAAACATCATCTGTTAGGTTTTTGGCAATGCTGTAAGGAAACTCAAGCTGCTTCAAAAAATAAATAAATCCAGGAGATACTAGTGTCAATCTTTCATTTGCTCTCCTATCTCTCTGGAAAAATGTACATAGAGTCAAAAATTTGGAAAACTGGCATGGTCTGTGGCACTTTATAAAACCTCATTCAACACTAAAGAGCAAGCAGAAAAAGAAGGGTACTGAACATTAGACTGGAATTCATCTTCTTCCTTCAGTAAAGAAACATGAAGAAGCCACGTTAAACCATGCTGTACTACTATATAATATGCATATGCAATTAAAGTGGAGAAAAAAAGCCCACAAGTTTATTAAAAAGTGCAAAGACAGTGGCCTTACCCCACTGTGAACACTAGTGGTTCTGGAAAAAAAAGCTGTTTAAATTCAGATTATTTCTCATTTGCATTTGCCATTACTGGGATTTCTTTTACAAGGTCCAATTAAGAAAAATATTTCTTTTCTACAAGGCAAATTTATAAAAAATTCAAATAAAGTCTTTGATGCATTTTCTGCATAAACTAATCATGAATAAACATAATCCTGTTGCTCTAAGAACAGATGCCATCCTGTAGCTCCCTGCCCCCGACAGCTCTGCTCTCCAATCATAAAGAAGAAGGAAATTGTTTGGCCAAGTTTACAGAATGAACCATAAATCATAGGCATCTTTGCCAAAGCAAACTCATGTTTCTTTTATGAAACAATTGCTCCTGAAAGAATTTATATTCATTTATATATATATGCATTTTTTATAAAATACATAAAGAAAGTAGAACATACTGTTCTGTTTCTCCTTTAGAAAAGCCTGGTATTTTTCAGTTCTGGTTGAGAAAGCAAACATTTGCATTTTCACGTGGATTTCTGAAGCTGGTTGCATGAGCCTAGTTGCAGTATTTGGAGGGATTTGGAGAACACTAAAACTGCTTTGGAATATTTGAGTCACCATTACTTCCAAAGTCCAATTTGAAACTAGAAAACCTTATGGATTTTTGTTGAAACCAGATGCTGGAAATATGAATGAAAGCAGACTTGTCCATCTTCATTTGCAGGGAAAATTTCAAAGCTGGATGCCTTCTCAGCAGTTTAAAAAAAATTAAAAATCCAAACTTTAAGAAGAATACAAAAAAGAGCCTAACCCTTCCAGAAGTACATATGCAGAAATATCATTCTTATAGGTTGGGGCACCTCCCCCTTTTCCCAGAGAGTACTCCAGCTTTCAGAGAAAAAAAAATGGACCTGAAAGGATTGTCATGAGCCAGAGCTGCTTACAGAAAGGTGCAGGGAGGAGAGCAGAGCGTGGGCAGCTCTGCTGAGCGCAGGGGGACACTGCAGCATAGGAAGGCTCCACACTTGTCTGTGTTGCTCTGTAACATCTCTGGCTTTCCCAGCAGGGCACACTGCTCTTCAGGCTGCTTTGAGCAGCAGCACTGGAGAAAACTGTGCATTGTCCTCATACTTTGAGCAGAGAAAGAACACATACCTGAAGAGGAGGCATATCATTACTGCTATATGTAACAGTCACTTCTGTGCAGCTTTCTAGCCTTCTAGATGAGCAGTAGTGCTCACCAAGGCACTGGCTACACTACTCACATCTAGAACATGTCATTCAGACAGACTTCCAATTTCACAGAATCACAGAATATTAGGAGTTGGAAGGGACCTCGAAAGATCATCTAGTCCAACCCCCCTGCCACAGCAGGATTCCCTAGACCAGGTCACACAGAAGCGCGTCCAGACGGGATTTGAATACCTCCATAGAAGGAGACTCCACAACCTCTCACAGAAGGCTGAGTGCCTAGTTATAATCTGCAGCTCTTGAGTGTGATCAGTCCTCAAGGGTCCACACAACAGTAGCTTCCTAGGTTACATGGAAGGGTCCAAGCCTACAATACTGCTTTATTTCCTTCAGGGATGCCTTCTTTGACACAATACTTCTGGTTTTATTCTTAAAGGACTGCTTGTCATTCTGTCTGAACTATGGCTGTAGTTGCTGGGATGGAAACTAGATGTGGGACAAGACTCTGGTCCTTCACATCTGTACCTTTCATGTCAAAAAAGGGGGTCTTTTGTAGCAGAGTCAGAGCTGATTTTCCCTCTCTAATCACCAGATTCTGTCCCACACCGTTCTGAAGTCTATGACTTTTTCCCAAACCTAACAAGTTCAAAGTTCTTCCTCACATAACATTTCTGAGATGTTATGTCCTGAGACTTGCTTTGCTTCCATCTCCACCTTACCTCTGTTCCCCTCTAGCTGGTTCCTTTATCTTCATGTTCATCACTCTCTTCCTTTTCTTTTCATTTTTATGTACCAACAAATCCCAATCCAGAATAAGAGCCCTGGTGTGCTAAGTGCCATGCTAACACCATTAAAAAGTCATCTCTGTTGAAAACAGTACAATGCTTTTCCTTGGTTATCCTTACCCTTTATAGACTATGCTGCAACACATCATTACGGCTATCTACCACCTCCCACTCGTCAGGATTAAAATCTCTTCTACAGCAAGAACACATTTTATTTCCAGCAGGTATTATAACCAAGTGACTTGTTGCAGGCTGTGTTCTTTCTGCAAGGCCACAGAATTTACAACAACAGCAACAGGAGTCTAATGTCAGAGATTTGAGATCACTATTTTGCTTTGCACTTGCTTGACACACAACAAAAGGCACTATTTATCACATTTTTGCTTCATTGTTGTCTTTAGATGAGACAATGGCCACAGAAAACAACTTTTGGCTGGAAAGAGTCATATTTTCTGATAACACAGCATATAATCCATGTCATTCAGAGGATGAACAACTTTTTTCCATTCAGAGTTTTCATCTGCTTGCTTGTTGTACAAAGTATATGCATTACCTCATTAAAGAGCTCACGGCCCCATGAAACATTAACCATTCAGGGATCTGCAAGCTCTGTTCCAATACACTGCTTCAAAGCTGCTCTCAAGTTAAACAACAACAACAACAAACAAAAAAAAATCAGAAAAAAACCTCCAGACAAAACCAAAAACCTAAAATCCTGTAAAGCTTTGTTCACCAAACTGTGCCAGTGACCTTCCTCTCTAGTTTTCATAGCATGTTTGTTCAGTTAACTGCTTAAAACATTTTAATGCTATATTCAACCCCTGCAAAGTCAAACCGACACATGACAATCCATCAAAATCAGCCAGATAACAGAGAACACATTCTGATTTCAGAATTATTGTTGTCTGATTCTAAATGACAGTGTACGAAACAAAAAGAGCACAGAAGTTGTTTTTCTAACCAAAATTAAGCCCAAAGAATGATAAGAGAAAAATCCTTTAGACTGAGATCCCAGAGAAATGATCTGAAATTGAACAGGGTGAGAATGTATGCAGCACAACAATTGCATTGTTACACAGACAAACTTCAGTCAAATAAAAAGAGTTCTAAATGTGTGTGTATAAGTGAAGACTCCCTAAAATAGGAATTATGAAATTGTATTCTGACAATTAAAGCAAGGATGTGTTTATGCCATTAGGTCTAGATGCAAACTCTTTCTCCAGGGTCCCTCCCAAATCTAAGGATTAAGTGTGCGGTGATGAAATGTTTCAATTATCTTCATTCATAACACTTATTACTAATTAAAATGTATAATTCAGGAGAAAAAGTAAATCAAGTTGTAAGACAGCCTGCTTTATGTAAAAAGCTTTGTTAGCATTGTTAGTCAGCATAATATTTAGTAAAAAAGGCAACCCAAGTGACAAATTGAGAAGAAGAAATAATAAGATGATTGATGAAGTCAATCAGAATTTGGAGGAGACACATGCCAGCACTCCTCCATGAGTTCCTGTTTTAATATCTAGACCTCAATGCACTTGTGCACTGTAGTGCATTTCCTACAGGAAATGTTCTTCTGCTTGCTAAGATAGACATCAGCTCATATCTGAAAAGGGCTAAACCAGGAATACTTCTGGCAATGGAATTACTTAATGCCCAAGACAGGCTCTGGCACCCTCAGAGTTATTGTTCAGCATCAAAATACTACTGTGCTTCTACCCATAGCAAATTCTGTCCTGTGCAACAGCTTGTACAGATTCTGACTATACGAGTCAGCATTTAAATCCAGAGTGTATTCTACAAAGGAATATGAAGGAGAATCAACATGAAATGCCTAATTCTCACATTGTTCCTAAGGCTAAACAAAAAATTTTGTTTTCAAAAATCTTTACTCTCGCTTTAACCTTGGAATTCTATCACTTCTCCAAAGTACCAAAAGAAAACAAGCCATGACAGAGTCTGTGAACTGCTCCTCCACACAGACCTTATTCCTCTGCCTATTTTCTGGGCTTAATACTGTTGTAAAATTATATAAAGTGAAAGTCTCTCCTTTGATATTAAAATTAGAAACCGGTTAACCAATATCAGATATATACACATACTTAAATCATCAAGGGAAATTATCAGAGTACCTGGATGCATTTTGCATAACGCACCTCTCATCTAAATCACCACAGAAACTGCTCCGTGCCCCTCCTAGCTATTGAAACAGCTATAGAACCACCCTGAAAAGGGTAGCCAGGATACCGATTGCCAAGCGAAATTCCTGTGCCCGCCGTTAGTGGAAGCCTTGAACAAAGAGGTGCATTTAACCCTGCTTCCTAAACTTTGCTAGATTCAAGCTCAGACAGATTTCTGGCAGGAGCGAGATCCCGAGCCGGGAGCCTGACGCTGAGAATGACCTGCCCCCGCGTTCCCACGAGCTCCTCCCTTGGGACAGATGCAAGAGCCGTGAAAACCCAGTCATTAACGGGGGGACAGAGCATGGGGCGAGAGAAGCCCTCGTGCTCAGGGCGAACAACGAGCAGGCTCTTTGCGCTGAACAACAAACTTCACGGAAAATCCTACAGGATTTAAAAGTGACACCACAAATTGGGTTCCACACAATACAACTAGCTCCTACTAAATGTCTTCCAAGATCTGTACAATTTAATAAAGAAGGATGACCCTTCTCTAGTAAATTTTTTATCCTGTCCTGTGGAGCTCTAACAGACATGCAGATCTGGTTTATGTTTTAAAGATTTCAAAACCTTACACGAAAGCTATCGTTTTTTTGACAACTGTATGTGACCTTGCCAGGAAAACTGATTTTCACCTCATGCAGTCAACAGGGGAAAAAAAAAAATGCCAATGGCAAACGAATGTTGCCTGTTCCTGGAGAGGATAAGGTACAGCTGATCCTTAGGTGGCCCTGAGAGTTGGTGTGGTACCTGCCGGAACTCCAATAGGTCATACATGATATTGTATAATTATGGCTTCAGCTTATGAGTGTCAAAGTTCCAATATAACACACAGAAGCAGCATGCTTTCCATCTCTTATGGCCTTCTTGCTACCATATTTCAATGCCCTTCTAGCTCCAAATCTGTACGTCTTGCTCCACATTAATAAGTTTTTGCACATCAGTTACATTAAACAACACAAAAATCCAGTTTTATCCTGATTTCTAACCAAACATTTGAATTCCTGAAATTTCATCACAGAATCAAAATCATAGCAAAGCAAAAAGAAATCCTAAAGCAGATGGAAAAAAACCACTGTTGCTGCTTAATCCATAGACAGGAGATGTTCTGTAACAGACACAATTGTGAGGCAGGGTACAGTGCACACAGCTCATGTAGAGCTATATCATCTTTCCATGTGCTTAAGAATAAATGGATGATGTAATCCTAAATTACATTGCATGAGAGTGGATCAAATATCAGTTATACTGATATCCCAGAACCTGGACCCAGTGAAAGCCACACCACCATTAAAACTCAGAACTAACTACATTCTGGTGAGCAGTTTCCAATGCCAAGTGTTTTGAAAGATTGTTAAAATATACCTCCTTTTTCCCTAATTTTTAATTAAAATAAAAAATGTTTAGATACAATACTGCTAGTTCTAATTTGAATAAAGTTGCAAAATATAAATATTATATCTTGGCCTTCAACATCAATGATTATAATATAATTTCCAATAACATATTTTGCAGTGAGGTTTTGTTTTCTTTTAAATAAAAAAAAATCTAAGTGGATACAGAGAAGAAAGAAATCACTATAGTATTCTGTAAACTTCTTGAAATAGACATGTCTCTTGTGTAAACAAGATCAGAACTGACATGTAATACAACAGATTTATATAAAAAGATAATTCCTGTTTGGCATTTTGACTATTTATAGAAGAACAAAACCAAGGAAATTTGAGTAAAATGTCCTAATCCATAAAACTTACATAAAGACTACATGATGCAATTACAATTTTACTAGAGGGTAAGTAGCAATACTCTAGCATGTCTATGATCATCCTAATAGGTGACTGTGGTGCACTATGAATGTGAAGTGTCTGTGGTGTGCTGTGACTACAGATCGACTCTTCTCATCTGTTGCGATTCCGATGTGACTGCAAAGCTCTGAGTCTTTGATGTGACTTTGTTGCCGTAGCTGTGGCACTGCTGTGATGTCACACATTGTCTTCTGCATTTCTTTGGCATTTATATCTACATGCACAGTGTAAAGGCAGAGTTCACAGTCTAAGCAATCCTTGGTGAATTTTGTTAACCATATAAAATCATTACATCCTTTTCATTCTGTAAATATTTTACAAAGGAGTTTCAAAAGCAATGTAAGGCATATAAATGGCTGAAGTGGCTGGATTTTCACCCAGAATTTCACAAATATTTACAGGTGTAAAAATGCTAACGCATGGGGTTAACTTTTAAAATATACATATATCAAAAAGGTCTTTGATTTAGCAGCAGTGCAAGCTGTGGCTGGTAAGATATATTTAGTGCCTGTTCTCTGAGAATGCAGGCTATTGCAGTCCTATTTTCAGGGACTAGTACTTCTGAGAAGTACGATGCACACTAAAACACAGTATTTTTAAAATATGGTAAGGACATCGGCATCATGAAATGCCCAATCTGATCTGGCTGCCATCAACCAGGCTCTCAGCTCTCTGCATGTGCTTTATCAAGATGGCCCCTAACCAAACTATGCCATGCACTCTCTAGCTTTTAGCTCAGTTCTAGCATTTGGATGGGAGGGAGGGAGCTGAGCAAAATTCAAAGCATTTAATAGTGTTACTAAAAAACAGAGGCTCCATACATCTGCATAACTCTGTCATCTTCTGATATTAAAATTTGTTCTTGTGTCTGCTTCTGCAAGATTTCAAGTTCTGTAAGGTTTTCAATTTTTTACTGGCAAAACCCAATGAAACTAGAGGTCAGAAGTGATTTTACTGAATATAAACATTTCTGTGATTAATCTTCAGGAAACTATTATTCACTCTCACAAAAATGGAAGACAGTTTTTAAAAAAGAAATCAGTTCTTACCAGTAAAAGAATTCCAACTGGCATAGCAAAAAACATGACAAAAGATAAGATAAGTGTTTTGCAATACCTAGGATAAACAAAATTCTACACTAATTTATCTCGTAGGATCTGTGGTTCTCAACTGTAGTGCAGCACAAGAAACATCCTGGTAACTGTCAGCTTCAGAAGCTTCAGTACATTACATATAAACACTCTGAGGTCACATTTACAGCTAATGTAAACTAGCACAAACATAAGCCCACAGTATTCCAAATTCAGAGAGTACATAAAACATCAAAAACTAAATCATGCCAATGTGCAATGCCTGCAATCTGCTCCTTGAACTTCGTGTGCATTCCATAGAAGAGGCTACATATGTTTTTGTTTTTTTTTTTTTAATTATGTCATACTTTACACCCTAAAAGCCATGCAGAGGAAGAATTGGCAGGCTGTGGTCTCTGTTACAGCCTGCTGGACTGCACTCCAGGAAGAGCTGAAGGACACCAGCATCATGAAGTGCCCAACCTGAGCTGGCTGCCATCAGTCAGGCACTCAGCTCTCTACGCGTGCTTTATCGAGATGGCTCCTAACCAAACTATTCCATGCTCTCTTTCAATACTACACTAATATGTTATTTTTAAAACCTTCTTCCATATCAGATAGATCTTAGCTGCTATAAATGCTATTCTTAAAACAAACAAAAAACAAAAAAAACCCACACACAAACAAAAATGCCTACGACAAGTCTCATTTCACAAGTATTAACTATGAAAACTATTCCAACTACATTTGCAGTGAAATCCTAGTTCAAACAGCAGTAAACACCTCCTTTCAGAAGTACAGACCCATGAAAGCACTGCCTTGAGACACACAAAACCTCTGCTTACAGCTGGATATTACAGTAAGGTATTTGGAAGTTAGCATTTTAAGAATGAGGAGGAATTAATCTGGTAATAAAAGAGGAAAGTTAAGGACTATGCAGAACTTTTCAAACATAGCACATGCTCCCTTAGAAGCCTGCAGAAAAATTCTTTACTGCAATGGGATACAATATTTCTAGGCTGTTAGAAAGAGAACAGGTAGAATTATCTCTACAGAGACCCACTGCCAACTTTTCACTGGTTATCTTTTTATTTTTTTTCTTCCCCTCACCCTGAAAATATCCCTTTGTTAAACCTGAGGTGAAATGCTGAAGTCCTTTACCTGAAGCAAAAAACCCCACTCTTGATAGACTCTGGGTTCCTCCTGTTGCCATTATCCTAATGCACAGACACACAAACTCATTGCAGAAGGGACCAGGGCACCTTAGGTCCCCACAAACACGCACCCCAGCAGGTCATGGTTACCCATCCCAGACACATGCTCTCTTCTTGTTGCCATCTAACACAAGAGTTTGTCAGTGAATGCTCTTGTCTGGAACACCCAGACGGCACAGAGAGCTGGTGATGAAGACATTTGCCTTGCAGGTGGCTACCCTGGGGATGAGGACCTTGCTCCAATGCACCTGAGGGAGAGACTTCCTCCTCTAAGGCAAACTCCCAAGCTGGTGGGTTGTTGGTTGCACTAACACAGGGGTGTCTGCTGAAGCATTGGAAGAGTTTGGTTTTGTCACAACACAGAAGGGAAAAGACCCGAGTTCCTGGATACTGCAGTCTTGGAAATCCAGAAGCCATACAATTGTGCAACTAAATGCAAAACCACAGCTCACTATACAGAAGGGAAAGCCTGTATCACCTTTTCTTTTCATTTATTATTGAACAACAAAGGAAATATTTTAGCCTATCTATTTTACATATTTACACTCTTGAAATAAATCATCTGCTCAACACACTATTCAAACTCCACTGGACACAAATTCTACTTTCATAGATACCCACACACCTGTGGAGAAGTTAGTGATTATAAGAAGTTAGTGTTATATAGTGTATAATATTAGTGATTATAAGAAGTTAGTGTTTTAAGAATTGGACACTTCCCAGGATTATTTTTCTGAGCTGGTTCTCTTCCATTTTCTCATTCTCTCAGATACTTTCCTCCCCACCAGCCCCTACATAACTGTGTCCCAGTTTAAAATTCCATTTGCTGCATTTATTGAGGTGGTTGTTACCTGTGCTAAAAGGTATCATCTGGCTTTGCTTAGATATTTAGTAGTCTTTACAAAAGCCTGGCCACTAGCCTTTCTTTTCAAGCTCATCTGGGTTTTGAATGTAGCAAGCAGAAGCTTGGCTGGAGTCACAGTAAGCATATCAGCTGTACTTACAGCTCTGTGCCTATGACTTTGTCTAGTGGTACCTTACCTTACCTGGGATAACAACTAAGTGTATTTCATTTTTTATCAAACTTGGGCTTTTTTAATATGAAATATAAAACATTGATATTCCTATTACATCCCATGAGGGAAAAGAAACACCATTTGCTATAACCAGGGGAAATGTTTTATTGCCTAAGACATGCATTTGTCTCCCTCACAAACAGAAGTCATAAAAAGAACATACAACTGGTTAAATGTTACTTGATGTACCTTAGGTCTCACTTGGTTTGCTTTAGGTCCTGCAGTGTCTTGTGGAATTAAATCCAGGCGTGAACACGGGTTAATGCTTTTTCTTTCCTTTTAGCAGAACTCTGTCAGTCTGGCCCACACCCCAAGAGCTTTCACTTCAGACTAACCTGCAAGCAGCACTGTGGGTCTCTCCTTTACTTCTCCTTCCCAATGCTCCACCGATTCAATGCTGACTAATTAATTATAAACCTCTGTTCTTAAAGCTCTTATATAAATCTCTGTCCTTGTTGCCATCCTGCAGATCTATTCAGTGATCACACTCTTACTTAAATCACGTAAGAAAGACTGGTCTGTCCCTTTTATCTGAAAGGCTGTTAAGGAGGCCCAAATTCTAAAGCTTTTTGTAATGAACTGTTCTTTCTTGAAGACAGTTTACCATCAAGCATCCTTCCAGGTCTCATGAAGGGCTACATTGCACAAACCGAGATGACAGTTGTCAGAAGGGAAGGCCAGGCCTTTCCTGAATAGAAAGAAGAATAGACTTGTCTTTTCACTTCTGTCCTTTCTCCATTGTACTTTCAAGGCACAACTGGAGCTCCTACAGCAATAGGTATTTTTCTTTGCCAAGATTCATTGTTGGACGCTCACTGGTATTCCGAGTTCCTAATTCTAACCCCCTTCTCTTTTTTATAAACCTGCACGTTATTTGTATCTGAAGGACCTTCTTTGTAAAGGCTGCACTTTTCAGAAACTTGATTCCACTTTCTTCCAGGGCCTTCTGTCTTCCTCTCCTCCTCCTCTCTGCTGCAATGCTCTCAAAGAATTCTCTCATGTGTGCTGCTATTCAAAAATCAAATCAGGTATTTGATCTTTTCTGTCCAGACTTCCACCTCATTGTCCATTTCCCCGGATTCTGGTCACATGTTGCATTGTGTGATATATGGTTAGCTGAACAGCTGCTGTTTAACAGCACGTATTGAAAATACCAGAACAAACAAACATATTCAACACTGCTTCATCATATTTGACATGAAACACAAGCAATTTGTGAAAGAGACTTTTACCAAGCTTTTCAGGTTTGACTTATTTGGAATTCCACATTGAAAAAGATGGACTGAAATCAGAACGATAAGTTTCAATTCTGAAATAAAACAAGATTCTTCTACAGTAGCCATTGGGTATCAGTCAGGAATTGAAGGGTTTGCAGGCTCAGATTTTAAGTCTTTACTCTGTTTCAAAGACTCCTTTTCAGAGATTTAAACATAGGTATTAATGCTTGCCCAATTGAAACTAAGAGCTCATGACCCTTTTAGCTAAAAGATATGATGTCCAGAGATTTTCATGCTCAAGTTCTATGGCTCAAACTATACTACAGCTCATCTAATATCCAGATGTGAACAATAAAAGTCTAAGCTCATGAAGAGCTGTTCCAGTAAGTATTATTGAGGGACAACTTAAGACAATTTTCATCTTGATTTCAGAATTCAAGAAAGCTAGCTTGCATGCAAGTATTGCTTGAAATATATATTTTAATACATTGCTTTTTTCTTAGCTGACAAGAAAAATTATTTGTGTATAACTACTTTTTAAATAATCTTCCCCAAATCAGGTGTTATGTTTTGTGTTAGGAGATTTTTTTTAATTTTTGAAGGTAGTGAATAATAAACAGAATGCACTAGCCTCTGTTATGAATTATGGAGTCCCCAATGCACTTTTGTCATTGCTATGTACACAGACTTGTGACATTTTGGATGTATGGGAATGCCAATTCCAGAAGAATTCACACAAGTTATTCACATAACAACAGTTGACATTTTCAGGGGTATATGATCTGGTTTAACCGTGACTTGAGGTTGAAATTTAGCAAATCATCATCTTTCATTATTTTCTTCTTCTCTTCTCCTTTCCTTGATGTAATGCTACTTCTATGGGGTTTTGGGGTCTCTGGGGTTTTTTGTGGTTTGGGTTTGTTTTGGTTTTTGGTTTTGTTTTTTTTTTAATAGATCTGCATTTAAAGTTTAACTAAAGAGTATCAGGACACATCTTTGGATGTCTGGACCTAAGCATATGCAATCTCAGCTCTGTAATAGCTACTAAAGGTTTGTGCACAATTTTTGGATCAGGTCTTCTCCAAAGAGAATTCACGAAGGAAATTATAATGGGCTAAAAAGAAGCTAGCTAATCTAAAGAAAGAGTTTAGAAAAAGAATTTTTCTTTGATTTTTTTTTTAATCAGTCATTTCTCTTTGACCACGTAAGACGCTGGCCTCTAGAGAGCACTGAAGGTTGTCCTCTACAAAGCATTTTTTCCCAAGCACCCTCAGGATACTGTAAAATCTAGCCTCTATTCTTCTGTTACTATTTGGCCAAGGTTCCTGTTATGGGTGAGAACTGAGAACATTTAAGTCACCTACTGGGTTTCTGACACTTCATCAGCATTTGCCATGCCATTTGAGCAACACTAAAATGTACTTGCACAAACATATTAAGAGATTAAGCCAGTGAAAGAGATTAAAAGATACCAAGTTATTTCCTACATCTGCCTTTGAAATTTCTATATCTGGGAAGGACACAAAAAAATAGCTATAGCTTCTATCCCCTGCCCTCCCAATTAGGAGAATGAACAAGATATCATGGCTCTATAGCATGCTGCCTGAGCTTCCCATGCACTAGATCCATTAGTGTTTGCTGGGGGAAATAAAATTAGAAATGCTTTATGATGATTTTCAAATTACTGTGTAACAAATGCTTCAATAATCCTTACAGTGCAAAAAAAGTCTGTTTTGCCCAACAAGCAACTGACAGCTTTCTAATGCAGTTACATTAAAGTGCTTTCCTGAGTGCACCAGGCACTTTTTAACTAGCTCCTTAGGGCATTGTTAGATATCATTGCTTACAGCCACTGCGAGCCACTGTGCCATAACAGCGCTTCCCATTTCCTCCTGATCAGTCAAATACAAGAGGTGACTTTAAATACAATTAAAAGTCTCAGCCAGGCAAGATACCACATGAGGCTGTCTTTTCACATACAACAGGAGCCCAGAATAAAAGCACAACCTTCTGGAGAAAGGTGGATCTCAAGGCACTAGAAGGAAATAAACAACTTCTATGAGTGCCTTTTTTTATGTTAGTAATTTACAGGTGCTTGTAGTTATTTTAAAATGGGGGGGGGAAATTTGCTTTAGCATGTAGTAGTCTAGTAAATGAGTAAACTTGAAGTAAATCTCAAAGTCATGAGAATGAATCTACTTTAAGGTAAAATTACAAAGATGAATATGAGCTCTTCCACAACACTCAGCACTCATAAGAACATGGGACAAGAGAAGATATTGCTGATATCAACCAGAGCTAGAGGAGCATGTAGTAGCAGAAAAGCAAAATATCAGCCTGTTTTGAGAACAAGACTGGTATGATTACAGTGTGATTGAGTTCTCCACAATGGAGAAAGATGACCATTTACTTTCTTCATTTATCTACCTATATCTGCACTTTACATTTCAAGAAGCTGAAACTCTTGCATCATCCCACTTATCTAAAGGACCAAAAGAAAAAAAAAACAACAACGTGGCCCTGGGATATATGTTGAGCAGTTTTTCAGTAAATCTTATTTATTTCCTCCTAGTCCTTCAAAATCTAAAGCTTTTATGTATTCATTATCAGCAACATGTCGAGTAATGTGATAACTTGACAAGGTTCTATTGAAGCAGCTTAGTGGGACATACAGTACTTATGCTGCCTGATAAGAAAACATTCAGAAAGGTCATATCCTCTGTTGTATTCCCTATCTCTCTGGGCAGCAGCAGTTCAGATCTTTCTGAAAAGCAAAGTTTGAAAATATTCCTAGTAAAACTGAATAAAAAGCTTTTTGGTTGCATTAGCACAGCAATGATCAGTTGCTATTAATGTTCATGTTGCTTTATTAAAACTGGATATTAAAATGGAAATCCTTGGCAAAAAGTCAACACTGTTGACTAGGGACAATTATAGAATGAGTAGCTGGTTAGCTCAGGGTAACTGTTAGACCTGGGATATAATGGTAACGTCCCACTGACAGACTCCTGGAACAGCAGAACAGGACCCACCTTGCCTGCTCACATTGCTCCCTCACATCAGCTGCTAAGTGGTGTAGAAAGGCAAACCAGATTCAGAACAGAGACCAAAACACGCACCCTGACTTGCATTTATACAAGTAGCAAGAAGGAGCAACTCTATATTCTTGATGTATTTCTATTAAGTCTCACTTGATGACAGAAGCTTAATTATTCTTCCTATTGACACCTCTTGTACATAAAACTGAACGTTAATTCTTGGATGCAGACAGCAAATGGCAGCAGATTCAAGATGAAGAGTGAAACACTGCCCTTAATTTGTGATGTCAAGCCCTCCATAGCCACAACTATGAGACAGTTAATCAGAGGTATCACCTCAGGTAACGTGGTAGCTCCTGCTTGCAATCAAAAGCTGCTTTCACACCAAAATGCAACTCCATGTGAGCTGCAATGGAAAACATAATGCCACTGTGCACAGCAGGGGTGGTAGAGCAGGTAGGAGAATTGTCCCATATATGGCAAATAATGATTTTATCAGACCAGAGGACAAATTTTGGCTTAAGGTGAAGTTGATATCATGCTTCTTTTGAAGATGAAAGGAAACGAATCTGACCTTGACTTTGTGCCTGGCCCTCTCTTTACAGCATCTCACCATGATGACTGGGACCTTAAGAACATGTTGATTCTGACTTGGCCCACGATCTTGTGCTAAGGACCACCATTGATCTTAAGACTTAAACTATCTGGTTTTCAGTAACTTCTTCTGTGGTTCTGTTGTGATAGCTACTAACTGCCGTTAAAAATAATGAATAAAAAACCAACCAAACAGCCCCCCCCCNTAGGCATGATACAGTTCTTTGTCAATTAACAGGCTCTGTAAGTTCCAGTGTTCATACTGGGCGAAAAAAAGCCAACTACCCTGCCATTGAGAAAACAACATTTTATCACTTGCAGAATCCTTCCATGCAATGAAAGACAAATCTTAACCATTAGGGTCTGAGCAGCTGTTCTGCAAGACACACTTGCTTAGTTCATCCTGCATTCTCTCTTGCTTAGCAAGACACAGGCTCACTTGAAACCTTTCATAACAAATAAAGGAGTCAAAGACCAATGTTCAGTTTATACTGGTGTGGCATTAAAGCCACAACATACCCGCAAGATGTTAATTTGGGATTGAAACTGTTAATAAATCATATCAAAGGCAGTTTTAATCAATAAGAAAGTCTAATTAAATGAAAAGGTTTTTGCAGGGAGCATCTTTGACCTATTTGCTCAAAATTAAGACTGGTGATTGAAGTCTCCCTGCAGGGATTCTAGGATTTGAAAGCTTTCTGTTTCCCCTCTGTCCACCTTTCATTCTTACTAGATTCCCTGCCTCATGCTACAACATCACAGAGGGAGATCTCCATCCTCCAGGCCTGACCACAGCTTTACTGCAAAGCTGCTCTGCTGTGATGCCCACTTAGAAAAAGCAGCCTGGAGCAGAGGACACACAGGGGATAGTGGCAGGCAGTTTCTGTCACAAAGCCTCTAAGGACCAGTTCACAAGCACCTATGCCTCTTCCTTGCTAAGGCTCCTCTCTGACTTCTGCTTGCATTGTGAGATACTTGCTATCAAGTTCATGCTTTTGCTTTGGCACAGAAAGCTGCGAGAGGAGTCACCTTTTGGTTTCCAAGCACAAAAATTGTTAGAAGAATCTGAAAATAACACTATTCTACTCAAAATTAAGAATAATTGAACCTTGTAGAAATGGGTTCAGACATGCACTTCTTAAACTGCAGAGTGGAAAGAAGTCATGCACTGCAGTCTTGCACGCATTGTGAAACAAACTGTAGGTAAAACCTGTCTCCTGAGTTCCTGAAGAAAAAACACAAGAGTGACAAGCCAGAGCTAGGCTGGCAGGAGACTGACTGCCTATGCACAAGTTCTGAGTTCACTCATTTATTCCTGGTGATAAGCTCACATAGATGAGGTGCAAGCAGGGGGTCTTTAACGTGCATTTCTGAGTGTATTTGAGGTTTTACAGGGTGTATCTCAAGGAATACAAAACATGAAGTTTTCTGAACAGGTGTATTAAGAACCTCAGGGAGCAGAAGAAATATTGATCCAACACAGTATGCTGTTCAGTACAGAAAAATACAGAAGATAATCATCAAGGGTAGCTGCTCCAAAACATGCTTGAAAGTCCATGGTGGGACTTTCAGCACCTATTAGCAAAGCTTGCAGTGCTCAAACAATTGTCTCAATTTTAAAATGGCTTTACAATATTTAATTATGACAAATGTATAAAGGAGCAAACACCATCTTAACCACGTGCAATGCAGGTCCTGCAAGATACTGTATGATAGAATCAGGTCAATTTTCAGTTTGTAAAAAAAGCAGAAGAGCTGCAAGATTTTTTGATTTTTGTGAAATAAGCAAGAACTGTTTGGTTTGTACTGAAGAGGAAAGGTTTCTTTTGTTATTTGTTTCTAAAGGAAGAACTAAATTAGATACAAAAGTCTTAAGAATTTGGAAAAAGAAAAAAATAGTCCAGCTCAACCTTATCTGACCTATGGTATCCACCAGTTTGTTACTTACTCCAGAAACTCTGAGGAGATGGTTTCTGATTAGTCTCGAGTTTGACAGATTTCTAATAGCATGTGATTATCAGGCCTTTTCACATGTACATATTTATATGCATGTTTCTTGGACAGGAAAAGTGCAATGAGAAAGTAATGGAAATCTGAAGCAAAGGAGGAGGTTGATGATGGGCTGAACAGAGGAAGTAAGGCAAACTATTCAGTTTATAGCTAAATTATTTTTCAGTAGAATCAAAACAACCCTCAAAATTTTCATTTTTGCACTATTCTGAAATAAGTAGATATGAAAACTGGTTAGGAATCATATACAGAAAATTTTATTTTAAAATGGTCCGTAAGAGTTACAAGCACGTGAAAACATGTGCTTGGCAGACTAGCCCAAAAAACCTCAACCACGTTAATTGTTTTCCAGAAAAGCCAAAATAAGACAATTCTATGTACTCCATATACACCGCACAAAAATCTGGATCTCTTTAAAAGAATAGCAACCAGTAACATGAAAGTTTACAAAAATGCTCTCCCTTTTTTTCAGTAGTTACTGTAGAAGTCAGTGTAAAGCTAGGATTTCTAAATTCATTTAAGAAACATCAGAGAAAGAAGAGATGAGAAGATGAGGAAAACTCGCTGAGGTGTCACATGACTCTCCAAGATCTACTCCAACAGGAAATCATTCAATTTTCAAGCAGAATCCTAGAAGGATTCCTAACAATTACTAAACAAACTTTGAGTGTCCAATCTGCTTTTTAAAATGGAATTAGATATGCCAAAAAGCAAGAAAAATTCCATGCCTCCATATCTCCTCGCTTATTGATCAACAGAGAATTCATTAATCCAGCCCTGTGTGATGGCAAGGATCTGAGCGTTCTACATTATTACTGTACTGTAGTTCATTTAATGCTGCCACTATAGTTCATTTAATGCTGTACTGGCTTCTCTTGCATTTTCTTCATATAAAAGTTAAGTATCCACCACAAAAATGAATCATCTAAACTCCAGGTAAAAGCTATCACAGTATGAGAGTAGAGATCATGCTGTGAAAATGATATCAAATGTTATATAAAAAGAGCTATCCTATTGAAAATGTTTGCGGTTTGTAGTTTACCTCCCTTTAGCGACTCTCTCTATTGATTTCAAAAACCTGTGCAGAAAGCTAAACTCAGAATTTTTATAGCAGTATTTGAAGACTGTAGCCTGTTAACATCTTTTCTTATGTGAAAAAGCAATATATATTAAACACATCTACACACAAACTACAATAGAAGAACATTAACTTCACAAAGGAAAGGACTCAGAAGTTAAGGTACCATAATTAAGATCGTCTGCACAATCTTAATTGATACCCACTGTGTGTATGTCCATGGTGATACACTATTTGACTGCACAATGACCTCTTCCCCAGATGATCCCAACATCATTCATCCCAAACCAATACTTTGAATTTGCCCTGAGCCATGAAGGACACTTCCTGCATACAGTCTTTTTTTGCTCATTGTAGAGACCAGGAAATGAGGGATAAATAAGGCAAGCACTAAACCAGGGAATAAATGGCCACTGGGTTAAGTCTCTTGAGTTTTGCCCTTGCGCCTGTTGTTTTCACCACTGCTTCCTACAAAATCTCAGGCTAGTAATTTGTGCTTACCTCCTCATTGCATTTATCATTCATTGTATCTTCACTTCCTGTGTCCCAAGGAAGAGGTCCAGATCACAGAAGACACTGCACCCACCATCTGCAAACTGCAGTCAGTGGGCAGCCTGGTTTGAACACATTCTATGACGTACACTCTGGAGAGCCAGGAAAACATCATGCCCCTGCTACCTCAGACCCCGCCACCCTGCATCCCCCTTTTTTCCACACGCAGGAGAGCTTCACCACTCACCTCAGAGCAAGTATATTTCAAAAATAGATGTTATTGTTTGCAAAATAGGTAGCAATAAAAAAAAGGGAAATTATTAATTCTGTGTTCAGTCTTGGTCTTGAACAGCATACAGTAAAGCAAGTCTGGGACTACTCAGGTCACAGTGACAATAAAAACATAAAGCTGCACTTATTCAGCAAACACCTTCTACTTAGTGCACAGAACGATGCAGGGGTCCCTGGCAAAAAGCAGTGTGTGACCGTGCAATTAGAGAGAGTATCAAAATGTATACACACAAGGGGGTCCAATTAAGGCTTCATGGACAGCATTATTCTTCTTTTCCTTTCTTAGTGCTTGGTCTTACTGCAACACTTGTGGTTTTGTACTCTTTAATCTGTAATTTCATATGTTTTTAAAAAAATACAGAAAGAAGGAGAAGAAAGCCTGAAAAAAAAATCTATTGTATGGAATGGCACTGATACTGAAATACAGGCTGGTGCTTCATAGCATATAGAGGCTATAGCCATGTGAGCAGTAAGAGCAATGGTAGCCTGCACATGAAGCAGGCTGAAGGGACAGCACAAAGATTTCCCAGGGACCTGCTGCAGCACAGGGACACACGGCAACATGTATCTTGATTTCCCTCTCAGGTCTGGAAATGAATGAGTTTTGGTCACCATTTCCGTTGCAGATGCTTTTCTCATATTTTCTTTGCCACTCCTAGTCCTCGTCTTTTAACAAAATTTTTGCAAATTCAACCATAAATTCCTCCAGTTCAAGTTTCCCATCCAAGCCTTCTATTTATCATGTACCTTATGGCTTATTCAGATTCACCCTAGTAGTATTTATTCCTCTTCTTGCTCCTGTTTGTTAGTTCTAGTCTCTCTTACACATTACCCTCAGATTCACAATCTTAGACCTTTTTTCTTTGTCTCCTGCCCCAACCCTTATCCACATTCCTCAAATTTTCCTGTCATCTCTTATGCCAATGGTAACATTTCCCACCCTTATTTCCACATGAGTTCTTTCTTGCTCACTTTCAGGTGCCAGTCCTAGCCAAGTTCTTTTACAGCTCCTCAGCTCTGCAGTTAAGTAGATTTTATTCCTCCTCCACCAGAGCAACCGTAAAGAGGATTTCAAAACCCCAAAAGCACCTCCTTGCTTTCAGCATTGCTTCCTAGTCCTGCACTCAGAGCAGGGAGCTGACTTCTTCACCTCAGCATCCCCAGCAGCTCACTGCACTGCTCTGGGTAGGCAAACACTTGAACTTCCAGCACTTGATACCACAAAAATCTAGAAAACCAAACGCCAACAAGATTTTGCTCAACATCTGCAATATTATGCTTGGTCTATGATGTACAGACAATTTCAGGGAATTCAGCTACTACAAAATCTCAACTGATCAAGTGAAAACTTTTTTTTCCCCCTGTCTTTTCCCTAATGGATTTTCACTAGAAGAGCAAAAGATAATGATCCCACAGGATTTTTAGATTGAGGCTGAAGAACAGCGTGATGGAGCTTATCAAACATACACAAACATAAAATATACTTTGCTTTTTTTTCCTGGAAAGAATAGGAACATTTTTTTTTGTTTGTTTCAAACAGACAGAAGTGCCTGATGCAGGCATCCAGAAGACAAATTTTCAGCACAGATAAGGCTGAAATAAAGACTAAGTAGAACATTTATGACAACATTAACTTCTATACCATTAGCTTCTTTTATTGTACATATAAGCAGAGAGGGAAAAGAGCTTGTATTTGCATCTACAGACTTACATGAGAAAAACCTGAAGCATACCTAAGCTAGGTATTAGGAACGTATATCTGCCCTTCCTTAGACCTAGTGTGAGATCCATGCATTTCATCAGATTAACTCAATATGCAGGTCAATGCTCAATATACCAATTTACAGGGAGCCCAAGCACCACCATTGGCTTGCAATATGATAAACATCACTGGACTTCTAAGTAGCAAAGAACACTGGACATGGATACTTGGGAATTCATGTCAAACATGAATAAAAAAATAATACTAAAATGGAGAGAAACAAGAAAACAGGTTATTTCTGTGAATACGAAGACCCAGAAAATGCAAGTACTTAGTTCAGCATCCAGATGACAGCCATTATAGTGACAGACAAGCACATACACCAAGAACAAGCTATTCAGTCTCTGAGCAAGGCCACAGTCAGAGCAGCCACCTGGGCCACGAGAAGCCAGGGGACAGCTCTCTGCTCCGCTGAAGATTTATTCCCCAAAGTATTCTTCAAGCATGCCTAATATCTCCCAAAATTCAGATTCCTCAGTAAATGAAGAAATTCCTCCCCAGAAGCCAGGATTCAAATGAAGCACAAAGAGGATCCAAACCACAGAAAGCCTGCAGAGGAGGCCAGACCGAATCCAAGCAGAAAGTGCCATCCATGAAGGTGGAAGACTGCATGCTGAGCTGCTGTAAAGCAGTACTCCATATGACCTACAAATTTGCAAAGGAAACTATAGCTACACAAGAAACTTGATACAGATAACATTCACAGACATAAGGTTTGATACGAGGATAACTCAGCTCAGCAGAGAATCAGCAGGGATATTTTTCCACTCTGCAGTTAGTGCACTTCTGGTCTTTGACAATACTTCAGTGTTCAGCAGTGCCATGTGTCTGCAGAAGACAGAAGGGTTGAGGGAAAGAGCAATGTGCACAATAGCACCAGATAACACAGACCCCAAAAGGAAATGGTGTATCCGGTTAGCCACTAAGTGGAGCTACTAAGTCAGAAAGATAAAGGAAACTTTTGTTTATTCTTAAATCATCTTTGATACTGCTGGAAACGCTGTTTAAATCCCCACACAAAAGGAAGAAGTTTGAAATACCAAAATAGTAGTTCTAGTTGTCCTGGTCACACACTCCTATACTGGATTACCTGCGGAGTCTTGCTGTACTTAAACTGTTGAATGATTTTACCTTAGAAAAAATAATTTTATTCCAGTTGATTCCCAAACCTACTTCCAGAAACTGAGTTGTGTCATGCCCTACAGTGTGTACCTACAAGTGCATGACTATCACTGAGTTATGAGAACTTTACTACAGCTGAAGATCTTTGGGAGATGTGCTTGGGAAGCAGTTGGGGTTGCTCACTGGAAGATGAGGAGATAAAGTGTTGAAAATGCCACAATGCTTTCTGAGCAGAACAAGTAATTCTGCTACAGCTAGGGGACAGGCTGAGCTTTTCCCTATCTGTCACAGAAAAATTATTAAATGGAGCTTCACAGGAATCTATTTTGTTCATCTGTCTTCCAAGCTGAAAAGAGAGGCAGAGTGCCGATATCAATGTATTACATATGGTGATACCACACAGCCTTCTCTCTGTCACTCCCAATGCAGAAAGAACTGTCACCCAAGCCTTTCATCCAATCCCAGTGTCAAGGAAAGAGCTCTACCATGGCTGAAGCTCAGTCCCAGCAATGCCAGGGTGAAACAACCAGGAAACTGTACCCAAATCCAGCTGCTGCAAGAGTGGGCTCTCACAGTTCAGAGAAAACTCCATGAACCCATAACAGCATGAAGTTTCCTTCATCTCATTCCTTACACAGACAGTGGACTGAAATAACTTACTTCATCATAGTGCTCAGGATACATTGGCAGAGGTTTTTTGCAATGTCTTCCACACTGGGCTGCTGTTTAGGGCTAGCTTGAAAACTCCATTTTTGCAGGAAATTTTATCTATTAAGTGCTATTTCTCAGATTCGGGATGCTTCAGTAGATCTGTGATCTATTGTAGTATTTCTACACTACCATAAGATACTTGATGCTTTTGTCTAAACAGAAAAGAACTGGGGAAGTTGGAGCTGTTCCCTTCATTACCCACAACCACACAGCCATGAAGTAATGCTACTTGCATCTCCTAGAAAAAACATGAATTGTGTGGTTTGAGCATTCTTAAAGAGTAGTCCTCAGCAATAAAACAGACCCTCTCTCTTGTCTAGAATAGGAAAAGACCATTGATGCTCATGGAAAGATAAAATTCTGGTGTTTACAGAGAAATGGGGTCTAAAGTGGAATGGATGCAGTACTCAGATATAGGCTTCATTTCAAGTACAATGAGGACATTTAGAGGCATCTCATTCAGATGCCTTGAAAGAGAAGTAATATGCAGAGTCAGACAAGGGCCTAGTTCAAAGTACAATGAAGTCAGCTAACATTGCAACCTCATTGCACAGGTAAGACAACACTAGAGATTGTAGTCATTGCCTCTTCTCAGGAATGAGCTGGAAGACTATCTCCTACTGAAGTTAGTAGGAAGATGTTGGAGCTGAACCTGACTCAGTATTAAGGACTAAATTAAGGTGGACTATTTCATTAGAAATTCAGTTCTTTGTGTACAGTTCTAAACAGAATATTTAGGGATGTGAATCTGTGTATCATGGAATCTTTGATTAGTGATGCAATAAGCTAGCTTAATACATTGTGATTTCTATATACACTAGTCCATGACAAGGCATTCCAGTTGTGATTCTACTTAGCTAAAGAACATCTGCAGTGCATGTGAATGGACAGAAATGCAAAATACATGCCCTCTCCTTGTTCCCTCTTATGGTGAGGGCAGAAAGAAGGTTTATGAAATACTTTGCTGAATGTATTTCCAAAGTTTTGGAATTGGAGTTTGCTGCAATACACAAAAGAGTATGTCTTCCTGTAATTATGCAGTGCTTCAGTAATGCCAGAACATTTATAAAAGCCCTAACTGGAATTACTAGTTCATTGAAACTGTTGTCTCTTCAAAGCTATTGTAAAGCAATCTTGTATTGATTAATTGCACAGAGCAAGACTTTTAACTTCTAAGATCTTTCCCAAACATTCTCCCACTGTATTGCCATTAGTTCCACAAGATGCTAGGAATTTGGTTCGTGAAAGATGGCAAAGTTAGAAACTTCTTTCATCAAAATAGCTCTGTTAAAATTAAGTTATGCACTTCCCAAACATTAAAAAAAAAAAAGAAAAAGACATTTCTCAATATAGCTTTGTCATCTTTTCAAATACTAGAAGGTCACTTACGTTTTTCAAGGCCGTTTAGCAAGGTCAGGTTGTAATGAGCTGCAACTACTTTATTTGTGATTTGTGGCTCTGAGGGATTAATTGACCCCACTCTGTCTCATCCACAATCTAAGGCCAAATTGTCAAAATGATCCATGGCTTTCGTCCCCAGGCCCATGGTTTCATTATTAAGGTGTGTTCTAATCGATAGTAGCATTTTTAACATTTTGCCCCTTACGTTTTATCAATCCTTATTATCTAATGACCAATACTGAACTGGCACAGGGTTTTTCAGAAACACACTGACAGATTACAACAGGCAGTCACATGCATTTGTAATTAGACTTCATTACCATTGTAAGTGCTGAATGGGAGCAGAATAGAAAGGCAGAAGAAATGCACCCAGTTCACATAGCCCCTGCAAAAGTCTGTCTCAATTAAAGAAAAAATTGAAAACACATCCTACTCAATAACAAAAATTTGGGATCTTTCAGGTTAATATGTTACATTTATTCCACTCTGCTGGCCTAAGTGATATCAGAAGCTTTGAGAACTAGTGAGACATCTAGAAATTGTGATGTTTCATTTTGACAAAGATAATACCCACTGTAAAACAAAGCAAGTCTGTTACGTTTTATGTTCTCAAATTAGATTGTTTGAATTATTGTGATTCTTTGTCACAGTTTAATATGTTCTCACGTTGTGATAAGACATATGAACATTAATTTTCTTTTTTCCTCTTTTGCTGGAAACTGGAATTATGACAAATAATATCATATCTCTATTTAAAATCATTACTGGTTTAGAAATAAAAAAAAGCACTGCAGGGACAGATCCTCAGATGATGTAAAGCTGGCCTTGTTCCACTGAAGTCAATGGAAATATACTCATTTACATGTGCTGGACATCTGGCCCAATAGTGGTCATTAACAGAATATTGCCCAAGAGTAACATTTTCCAGGCTACAGAGGAGCTGAAATAGTTATTTTAAATTCCATGGGATTCAGTCTCTCTCTTTTCCTGAGAGAAGGGAGTTCTGAGCTGTCTAATGCCTTTCTTATTCAGGGAATGCGGCCACCTTTCTGAACTGACCTTGTCAAAGCAAGCAGCTTCCAGCTTTGGACAGCATGTTAAACTGCATACAGACAAACACGTACCAGAATTTCAGGAGAAACAAAATGTGACACTTAACACTTACTAACAAACCTAGAACATGAAGTAATTTAGAACTGCAGCTAAATATTATACCATTAAAGGGAAAAAAATACAATCCATATTAGGTTCAAACTGAATTTTCAAACCCAAATCTGAATGAAGCACTAGTTTGTCAATTCTGAAAATACAGAATTATTGCTGGCTTTAATAAGCCTAGGATATTATTTGTCAAGCCTTCAAACTTATTTTTGTGAAAGCCTGCTCTGTATGCTTTCAATCCTTACAATCACTGTAAAGTCTATTATTGTATTTCCCTTTTCCAAAGAAATCCTAGAGCTGGTTCAGAAGAAAATCTCCTAAACAAACTTAGCCTGTACATCTCCAAAATAGAGAAACGGCTGGCAAATCCCTGATCTCAGCAGAGACTTAGCCATGAATTCTAATCTGGTATCCTAAATGCCGGTGCAGTCAGTTCATAGCTGATCAATGCAGGCAAGAAAGAAGTGTTATGAAGACTTGAATGATGCAGCTTGACTGGCACCTCATTTCTTATCACATATCAGCGCTACCTAAAAAACTATCACCAACACTTTTTCAGCTATCTTAACACTTTAGTGGATAAGTAACTGGTCCAAGGCTTGGCAGTATTTTCTTTAAGACGATGGACCCCAAAGGTCTCAGCTAAAGCAAAGGGAGGCATTTCTACCTGTGGCAACTCCAACGTTAAAATGATACTGCAAATTTATGAAAGTTTTGCCCTTAAGACTGTCTTATTTGTACTATATGTGGCTATGGGCTTATTTTCTCCAGTCCAAGGTGAAAATATTATGTACCGTGACTATATAGTTGTATTAAGAACATAATTGCCAGCTAGTCAAAGGAGGTGATTGTCCTGTTCTGCTCTGCACTGGTGTTGCCACACCTTGAGTACTGTGTGCAGTTTTGGGTGCCACAGTACAGAACTGATATTAAGCTATTAGAAAACATCCAGAGGAGGGCTACAAAGATGGGAAAGGGTCTAGAGGGGAAGCCTTATGAAGAACAGCTGAGGTTATTTGGTTTGTTCAGCCTGGAGAAGAGGAGACTGAGGAGAGACCTCACTGTCATCTTCAATATCCTCATGAGGGGTTGCAGAGGGGCAGGCACCAATCTCTTTACTCTTGCGGATAGTGATAGGACTAGAGGTAACGGTATGAAGTTATGTCAGGGGAGATTTAGGTTAGAAATCAGGAAGAGGTTTTTAACCTAGAGGGCAGTTGGGCTCTGGAACAACCTCCTCAGGGAGGTGGTCACAACACCAAACCTGACAGAGTTCAAGAGGAGTTTGGACATCGCTCTCAGACACATGGTGTGATTCTTGGAATGTCCTACACAAAATTAGGAGCTGGACTAGATGATCCTTGTGGGTGCCTTACAGCTTGGAATATTATATGATTCTATACTTAAATCTTTTGAAATACACAGTGAGGTCCTACAGAAAGTTCAAAGGGCTGATAGCTTGGGTTTACACTGACTTGTGTTTGATGAAGATCGCTCCAGTAAAGAACACCTAATTTCTAACCCTTTCGCCTTGCCAGACAAGAGAAAAGACTGGCTGTTTTTTTCCTGGAGAGCAGAGATTCTGCTCACCCTTGTTTTTGAAAAAGTCCAACAAATTGAAAATGTTCTGAACAGTCATGTAGTGTAAGCAAACCCATAGACATTTCAGTGCTAAGATTCTCTACACTCCACACCAGTTACTAGTCAAAGTGTTTATCACTAGGGCTTCCCAAATGACATTTCACAAATCTCACTGTGCCTATGGATGAGGGAACTGATCCCTCTCTTATTACAAACTACAAAGGTAGCCAAGAGCTCTAGCCAGCACTAGATTATGTTTGTCAGGTAGACAGCAGTTAGAGGTCATTAAATGCCTAAAATCTCTCTTTTTAAAGGATTTATTGCTGCTCCCAGACAAAAATTTTTCCATATTGCCAGTGTTTCTGCATTTCTATTTCTCACATTACAGACAATAATATTACATTTGAACTATTGAGTTCTTCATTTAACATCATGGCAACATACAGCAAAATCTTGCAGTACTTGCAGCAACAACCTTACACAGAAATCAGGCAATGATGTTCACGAAAAACGTTGCAATAGATCAACTTTGTATTCAAAGTTTTTCTCATAACTCAATGTTGTTGGGGCTTTTTTCAAAGCTCATGTAGAAATACATTTTAGACACATTAGTGGAAGACAAATCTCATAAGACGAGGAGGTGGAAATAAAGAAAGCAAAAACAAGGCAGGTGGTGTCTGAAGCAAAATAAAGTATGTTTGGTAAGTTAACAATAATAGAAGCCCACTTTACACTGCATTCCCTTTATGAGGCACAAACAGGAATGCTATACAGGGAAATTCAATCCATCTGTGGCGGTTTGACAATGAATGCCCTCCCTGCTGCTCCATGCCTTAGCCTTATATGGTATGGGATATCCCTTTGGTCAGTTTGGGTCAGCTGACCTGCTTGGGTCCCCTCCCAGGATCTTGCCCTCAACTAAAGAAAGAATGTTACAGTGCTGGTGCTGTGTTCAGCAGGAGCCAAAATACCACCAGTATGTTATCAACACTCTTCTAGCTGCCAATGCAAAGCTCAGCTCTGTGAGGGCTACTATGGGGAAACTAACTGCATCTCAGCCAGACCCAATACACCATCACAGCTGGCAATGAGAGTTTCGAAGAGCATTTTGGGTACAGACAGCTGACAAAAATTTCTGTCTAAGTGGTTATTTGCTAAGAACAGAGAGAATAATATATGACAGTTAGTACCCATGAGGTAAGGTGACTTTTATTAGTCCTTAGGAATTCACCTTGGCCTCTTAGACTTTGTATGCACATGGATGTGTTGGACCTTTCACTTCCAGGACTTCCTTCCTATTGCCAAAGCAGAGCAAGCAAGGACAAAGTACACTTTTTACCTGAAGTAAAACACTAATGTAAAGGTACCATTACAGAAAGTTATGAGACTTAGAAGGAAGACTGCCATCATTTAAATATTGCCTGCACTAGAACAACTAACATAAGCAGCTGTATGTCCTTCCATTTCACTTCTTGTTTCTTCAAGACAACTTCCATTGTGTTTGCTCGAGTCACTGTCTGTTACTAATGATAAAATTTGAATTCAACAAGAACAAGGTAATTAGGCCAGCAGCCATGCTGTATCCAATTTTCCCAGGGTAACCTTGTCAAGTCTGAGCATTCAGTTTCTACATCCAGAATACCCTTACTTCTAAGCATAAGGCATTATTCTTTGCTATAACTGATGGAGGTAAATTCACTTAACCAAGGGAAGATGTTTAAAAGGGATTCATGGGAAAATAATCACATGCAGTCCCTGAATCAATGCAGAAGAATTGGAGGGGGTGGAATCCATCAAAAGAACATTGGGGTAACACCAAAAAAACCCAAACTTACTGGTCAATCCAGCAGTGATGAGTATCTTCTCAGAATGATCAATATTCTAACTCTTGGTAGGTCCACAACAAAAAATTACTTGCCTAGTGACATTGCTGCCTTCTTAACAGGCTAATCATGTCATCATTCCCATGAGGGCAAAAATTACCATGCCCTTGCATTAAGTGAGCTTCTAAAAGAGTTACTCAAACTATCCTCTAGTCTGTGAAATTTCACTGGATGTCAGGCCCTGAAACCTCTCTTAAACCCCATGCAAATATGTATTATTTTCAAAGCATAACAGTGTCGTGATTATTCTGGAATTGAATTGAGGAAGATGTTCAGAAAAAACTCAAAATATAGACCTTTTCTGATCATGGCAGTCCTGGAAGAAGGCCATCAAGACTGCCACTGTGTTGAAATTCAGAGTAGCTAGAAAGGCTCCACTATGTGTTTATATAAACACTTTCCAAGTAAATGAGTTGCACTCCAAGTGAAGCACATCAAAAACAGGCATCTAAAATTACTTGCCAGTCATCCTAACCTAAGGAAGACAATATCTGTCTACTTGCTGCAACACAACAAGTGAGGAAAGGAAAGTTAGGTGACACATAATAGTCATCAGCTTTTGAAAAAGTCCCACCACAACTTTCAACACTCAACAGAAAATAATACACTTTCATAAACAAAAAAATAAACCTTCATCAGATTCCACAGGAAAAAAATCCTAGGATTTTCTTTTCCCAGTTAAAATAAAACCACCTAATACCAATTAATATAAAAAGTAAAAAAAAAAAAAAAAACAAAACCAAAAACACACACAAACAAACCACAACCACCACCAAACAAACAAAACACCAACAACTAAAATCATAATTAGGATCATTCTGCTTGGGTACCCCCAGAATTTCTCAGTCAGACCTTCTTGGTTCCCTCCAGAAAGAGCCCTACTGGAGTATCCCTGAATTCAACACTAGTATGGCTTGCAGAGACTGTCCTTATTAACATGTGGTGAGAGATTCATCTAACCTAGCTTTATACATCAAAAGGTTAGACGTTTAATTCTGAGTTTGTCACTGTGGGGTTTTCTACAGTCCATGGAGAGAAACAGGCATCTCCAGGGAGCAAGTTGTCTGACCTGTCTATTTTAGGCTGAGATGAATCACTTTCTGAAGGAGCCCATTTTACTTGAATTGAGTGTGAAGTGGATCTGGACTGACTTTCTCAGCCTTCAATGCCTACATTTTTGATATCTTGATACCTTCAGAAAACACCTGAATTTCACCCCCAATTTTCAGAGCTCAAACCCAGCTTCTCTGACAAATTAGCAGTGTTAAGTTCCTTGAAACTAAAATTTTCACATCAAACTCCCAGGTCATATTTTGGTTGACTTTCACAAACCTGTCCCTTATAAAAATGATGCTTTTGGTTTCAATCATAGTTTCAAGCCAATAAGTTGACACAATTAAAAAAAAAAAAAAGGCAAAAAATACTTCCACAAAATAACTTTTCCAAATCCATCAGAGAAGCACTCTCAGTACAAATACTTTTGTTAACATAAACCAAAACACCAATGGATATACTCTATACCTTAAGGCTAAATGAGCCCTTAGAATGTAATCCATAAACCATCAGCATTTAACATAAATGAGAGTCCTATGAGGTTTTCTTTTTAATGAATTCTTACCATGTGTCTTTTTCCACCGATGCCTTCCCGTCTCTCTTCTCTCTCACCAAATCTGAACTAGCAATGTTGCTCCTGTAACAGACAAACATAAATGTTCTCTTAAGTATTATATTGTCACCTTGTTCACATTTGTTTACCTTGATTTGGCTGCTCTTTCTTGATTAAAAAAAGTAGCTAGTAAAATAAATGTTAGAATAATAAAGTTATATATGAGAAAAACAAAATGGGAGAAGGAAAACTAAGATTAAATACTCTACTACCAATGAGAGCTCCTTTATGGTCTTGTTAATTTTTAATAAAATCTCTTTAAATAAAAGAAAATAAGTTTTGGCACATGACTAGCTAAAACAATCAAAAAGTTAATCAGCTCCACTTGTTGCAGTCTGCATAATCCACAGTCTCTCTCCATATAGTGTTGCTACAGCGCAATCTCTTTGCTCAACAATGTGCCCACAGCAGTCAGTCAAGTGATTACTGATCTTGCAGTTAGCCTGTGGCAGATTCTCCTCTCCTGCTTACACAAAGGCAGAATCTGGACCCCAGCCTTCACAAAGCTGCAAGTGATGCTAGCTCTAGATACCTAACTGAATTCGGAACTGTCATCTACCAGTTCCTATTCATCTCCTGAATTTTAGCACATCTTAAACACTGTTGTGCTTAACTACCTACAATCAGATGCTAGGCTTAAGAGTACTTTTAGGGAAGCACTCTAATTTATTTCTTTTGACATGATCCATAATAACAGTTCCAGGAAGGAATGCAGTTAAAGCATAGGCTTAGCTGAAAGCCCATAGCGGATCTCAGATGGGAACAGCAGAGTGTTTTTCTCAAAAAGTACAGTGAATACTCTACAGACAGATCTAAAACATAAGTCACTAACAATCTATTTCCCAAACAAGTGTTTTATTTAGCTAGCTGCATAGTTATCAGGGGAATCCCATGCCTGAATAAGCCATACCTGAAGTATTAAAATGGTGTGAGCTCTCATAGTTCTTGAAAAAACTCCTAACACAAAGCTTGATTCCTCTTTCTGTCTTAAAGAGCCATGCCAACTTTGGGAGCCAAAGTCTGAAAGAGCCAACAAGAACAGAGCCAGAAGTAGACAGCTTTTCCCCAACAAGGGCTCTGTAAGCTAAGTCTGATAGAGTTCAACACAAGGAGCGAGATTAACAGCTACTATGTTGTAACTCTACAGCCCACAAGAAAGCGTAGTGGAAAGGTAGACTAAAATTGCGTGACGAAAGTTAACAACTGAATTTGACATAATTCCTCCTTTGACTGAAGCTCTCTCATTCCTACACATTCCAAATCCCTCAGCTCTGTTCTACCTCTTGAAGAAAAAGTGTTCTATTCCCTGACCACTAAAGCACCATCAAATATTTTTCTTCAGAAAAGCAGCAACTATTTTGCTCCTAGCTTTATTTCTGTAGATAAGTTTAGGTTTGATTCCCTTTCACACTCAATACAATAGAAGCTAATGGCCTACAAATTTCAATTAAAAAACCAAACAACATAAATGTTTGTATTATACACTAAAAAAAACCCAAAACACAACAGTATGTTTCTGAAGGATGGGGACAAGATACAAGAATTTATTTTCAAATGTAGTGAAAAAATAATTCTGACATTATGCTGAGACTTTTCACAGGAGGACAAGTTTTTATTATCAAGATTTAAAGTACTGAGAAAGTAGATTTATAGAGGACATAGTGACACTAATTAGAAATCTTTATGAGTGTCCATAGAGCACAACTTCAGGACATTGAATGAGTCTGCAAAATTAATCATGGGCATTTGGGAATGTTTATCCACATGCTAGTGGTTTGGCTAAAATCAGTCAAATTTTAGGAGCAGGTATCTAGTTTTTAATATATCCTTGTAAAGCTCTGAGTTACTGACAGAAAAGAGGAGACAGTATCTGCCCAGGTATACATGTCCTATAAATCACACCACTTGGAAATCTGACTCTCATAATAAAATGCCTTGATATAAAATGAATAGCATATCAGAGAAAATACTTTTTCTGATGGTTGTTGGGAGGTACTGGCATAATGAGCTAATGGTCTTTTAAATTTCTAAAAGCAAAAGGTCAAAGGCAATTTGTCCCCAGTCCCCTCCTCCAGTTCAAATTGCTTTCACGTTGGCAACACCTGAACAAAAGTAAAGATGAGAAATAAAATTTGGGCCTTACTGAGATCAATAACAAAGTTTCCACTGAACTTGCTGGAAACAGAATTTCACTTGTGGAGAGTAAAATATGACCTTAAATCAAGGTTTGGTCCCTCTTGCTAAAGTCCGAGATGAAGCACGTTCACAAAGTGACAACTGCAAGATACCTGGATCCAACATGTTCTAGGCTATGATTTTTCCTGTGCATGCTCCACAAACTAAGGTGTCTGTTTTAGATAGTTTGCAATCTAAACCAAAGATCTGCAAAAGTTTGACTGAACTGCCCTGTTAAAGAAAAAGGCACTCTCCTAAGTGTAAATATTGCACTTGTTCAGTAGATGCTCTTCCCAAATGAAGAAAAGCCCAGCTATATTGTTCTGCTGTCTAGAGTTCAGAAGAACCCTCCAGTATAAAGTGTTTCTATATGTTTCAGTGAATAATATTCAGCCCTATGAAATGATATTAAAGTAAGAATCTCACTTAATATAAATATATGCAAAGTACACCTTTTTCATGCAAAAATATATTCACTTATATTGCTTAGAATAATGACAATACATTACTCTGGACCATCAAGCCTAGAATTCTGCTCCACTGATGATACAAAACACTTAGAGAAGCAAAACCCTCATACAGTTCATGCACCACCACTGTTAATTATGCAATGTTGCAATAGAAGGTAAAAAGAACACTACAAAGAAAAACATCTCTGTCCTTTAAGCTTTCAATTTGCTTTCTTAAGCATTATTTCACGCTATTTTTTAGCATGCACAGCTAGAAATAGTCTTACAATACTTTCAAGTATGTTCAATAAAAAAGCAAAAGCATAAAATCCTTGTATCTAAACAACAACTTAAGTTGATGTTTACTCAACAATACTTGGAATAGACTACAAACAGGAGCTATATGAAGTACATCTTTTTAAAACAATTCCAAGAAAATCCTATATTCTGTAGCTTTGGAATGGAAGTGGACAAGAGACTATTGTTTTTTTCTTGCAGATATGCAATTTTAACATCTAGGAAGATATTTGCAATAGCTGCTGCACTGTTTCTTCATAAGCAAGCCTGACCAAATAGGCATCAGCAACTATCAGCAGATGAAAGAAATCACCACAGACTTTCAAAGATCAGCTGTTAACCAGCTTCAATGATTTTCCAGGCACCTTCCTGGTTTGTTTGCAGCTTTAATACACTGGTGGCTACTTATGCAAAAAGGCAAAAACTAATTAAATTTGTTTATGTATGTTATCGTGTGGAGCACTCATTTCCAGACATCAAGCTATGAATCATTAAATAACTGCTAAATTGATCTCCTGGGACAGATCATGCCTCAGAGTTGGGCAGGCCCCCATCCCACCAAAGCCAGGTGTGCTCTGCAGTGAGCAGGCATTAAAACTGCTTTAAAGGCCATGATTTGGGTACACAGCCAGGTCTCACACTGAGGTGAGTGGTAGGAAATCATGAAAACAGTGACAGCCCTCCTGTCAGTGTTACTCCTCTGTTTGATTAATGAGGGCATTTGAAAGACAATTAGCCAGAGCAGGTTTGGCTGCAACTAGCTTATCAATCAGGCACCCTCTATTCAAAGCACTTGTGCCTTTGGGTTTTTTTGGTGGATTTTTTTGTTGTAAAAGAATTGTATCAGTGATACAGAAATATATGTGTTGTATAAAAACAGGAAAGCAAAATGTAGCAAATCACAACTGAAATAGTAAAATAACTTTTTGTAAGCCACGAGCCACTGATTATGGGGAAAGCATCACTGCAACTTTCACATCACTGGAATTTCAGATTGCGCAGGGTGAATTTAGGCTACATTACACCAAACATTTCTAGGTTTCACAAGGGTAAGTATAAGTTCTCAACAACAATAAAACAAACTACAAATGATCACGTTATAAAAAGTCCTCAACATTCCTTCATTGGAAAGCCAACTGTGAACTCTACTCTTTCAGCTTCAACTTGTTTCAAATCTGAACTGTTTCAATTTTTTAAAAATTAATTTGTTGCAATAATTCATCAGTTTCATTTATCCATTAGTAATGCAACCTTACTGCTTTCTGACTACCAGCATAGGCAGGATTTAATATAATCCTGATTTTTCTTAGATAGCTGCTCTCCCAGGAGCGTGCTTCATGTTTTGGTTTAACTAAGAGCTTTGCCTCAACTGATCAGCAATATGTAATGAACTAGTTAAATCACATTAGTGGTTTAAGATTTACATTTCCATCAGAACAGTTTTTATCAAACTGAGAAAACTATGATTTTTGCCTGTGAATGAGTAAGAACCGAATTACTGACTAATGTACTTAAATTACTCAGCCACTAGCTCTGAACAAACCCAAGACTGAAAGAGCAGGACTGGGACAGAAGTGTGATGTGCCACTTTTCCCTTTGATTTACGGTTAATTTTCCCTGGTAATACCAGATCAGAAGTATTTTTAATGCATGACTAGTGTAGTACTAAGTGGATACCTATACAATGCTAGGAGGCTAATTTTTTTTTTAACCTTTCTATAATCCATTTCAGAAGTAAGCTCACAAAATATCTACAATGTGTGTATTTGAATATGGAGCTAATAAAGTAAGAGACAAATTAATCTCCTATCAGATTAGCTAAAGCACAAAGATGGAGCTTCAACATAGCCAAAAAATCCTCTCGCAAGCTTCTCTGTGTTGGAAGTACACAATAGTCCACCAGACAGGGAACTCTAATTGTTTTTAAAAGTTGGGAACAGTTCCCACTGAGAACACACAGCTTGTCACAGGGTTAATCTGCAAAATCACTTCTGTTAAAATCTTCAGCCACCTCGGTAAGCCCCAGCAGTGGCACCCACAATGGGAGCACTGTTGTAAGCTTGCCACTAGCAGTTTATACCTCCTGGCCCTGATCCAGGATCCACTACAGAGAGCCAAAGGCTCTTTCAATGGATTTTAAATTGGCCTTCACACTCCTCTAAGTTACAAAGATGCTAATGAAGTATTGGGAGAAGCCAACAGAAAAATAAAGAGGATCTAAGTGGCTGGTGGATAACCAGCAATTCCCCATGTTCTTCCTGAGAGACTGAACAGTTTCTGCTTTATCTATTGCTGTAACCGTAAAAAGAAAAAAAAATTGACCCCCAAAAGCCCCACACACACCAAAAAGAAAAAAGGACAAAAGTCTAAGTGGTGTGGCATGACTCCTGTCTGTGGGCCAAATTTTTCCCACTCCTCACAATGGGGGCAGGCCTATTTCATCCTACTTATTATAAAGTCTCTGGCCTAGGCAAACTGCTGACTCACACCTGGGCATCACTGAAAAGAGGACTAGTTGGTATTGACAAAAACAATGCCATAGAGATGGCAGCAGTAATTCCCTATGAATGCTTGCAGTACTGTGCGAGTCCACAACTGCTCTTGCCTAGTTTGCTAGTGCAGACATACCTGCTCCATTCTGCTTCAGCTGGATTCAGGACACACTAATCAGCTCCTTGCAAGAGAGTGGTGAATGCAATAACTATGCTTCAGCAAGAAAGTGAGAGTGCTGGGAAAAACGCAGGCTATAACCTCTACTACTAGCTTGTGATCACTTCAAGGTAGGAGAGATCAAGTGGACAGAAATAGGTCCACTATTTTACACAGCTTAATACAGACTGTCAGTTTCCTCCAAATAACAAAAGGTTAAAAGCACATCAGGCAAGCGACAGAGACTCTGAGTCTTGCCATCACCTCTAGGAGAACAATTGCTTCTTCCTCTTATTCCTCAGTCAAAAAGCATCCAGGTACTTTGCTTTCTCAGCAGTTTGAGAAACCAAAGACATGAACAAGAACAAATATCCTGCAATGTATCCCAGGAATTTCAGATTTGAGTATGATAGATGATAACACAAAAAAACCCACAAAATAAAATTTTAGGGCACTTGACAAAAGATAAGTCTTGTGTTTCCCACCGGTGACTCACAGCCCTGCCACCACCTTTTGCTTAGCTGGAAAGGACAGCCAGAAACACCTTTTGTAGAAAACAAGCAGAGATGATCAGACTACAGGTTTGATTATTACATGGATTTAGATATGTTATCTACTTTCCTATGGAGGCTTTCTGCAATATATGGTCTCAAATGCTGAAACCTATGAAATACTAAAGAAACTATCAACAGTTATGGTAAAGAAACACGCCTTTTCTTTATCTTTCAAAGGCATTGGATTGCTTTCCAAACAACTTCAGACATTTTCTTTCCCCCACAAGCCCCACATGTTTCCCCTATTGGCTTATTCTTCTGCAGCAAATTTGAGCTTCTTCAAATCCAGGGACACCGAAATCTTTGGTGAAGAGCATCACATTTTAAAAGTGTGCTTTGCTATCTGGGTCAAAGAACCTGGGAAATAAGAAGCAGGCAAGAAATTCTGCCCCTCTGAATATGCTGAACAAGATACAAAACCCACATGAATATGTAGGCTTTTCCTGAGGAAAAAAAGTGAAGGCTTGTTGTAGACATGATTCAAGTAAATTATTCTTTCACCATCTATTTATTTGAACCTATGCTCAGGCCTAGTAGTTTAATTGACTTTCACAAATAAAAAAAGTCGTCAATGCTGATCACAAGGTGCATAAAAATGACCTTGTATCCTTCTTCCTTATGAAAAGTTGGAGCAATGTTATCTGTCTAGGACAGATGGTTTTCACCTGGGCAAAAATGACAGAATATGCATCTTGGTTGACATTCCATTAACTACAATTTAGAAATTCTTCCTTAGCCTTACACATTTTTTAATGCAAGTAAAGTTTACCTTGCTAATTGGTTCACTAAGTAACACATCATTGTTATTAAAAGGAGAAATGAAAACTTGCTGACCTAACATCCATGGCTATGATTATTCTTGTCAATTATGTTACATTTAGAAAGCCAAACAAATGTTGTATATAAAAACTAAATACTGCATTTGGCATAACCTCAAATTAGCTGTCTCACTGTGCTTATAACATGCAAATTAAATGCCCTGAATAAGCATTAATCATCATAATAGGCTAAGTATTGTCAGTTAGCTATCAAATAACAGCTATTACACCTCACAAATTTGGAAAATATTAATAAGAATATTCTGGCTACCTAAAAGCAAGAAACAAACATAGAAATTTGCTGGTAAAAATTCTCAAGACACATACTTTACTTTGACCAGTTTAAACATTATTCTGGTTTTCCCCACATATGTACGCTTACTGTCTTTAACTATATTAAGTCCAAAATCATTTTTGTATGAAGATGTCTTTACATATTCGCCACTTAAAAAGACTTGCTGAGTTTTAAAACATTAATTAATATGTTAGTAAATGGCTAATATCTGTCTTCTCTGGCCACAGTACTTACAGATAGCAAGGGACCTAAATATTTTACATAGAACTAAATGTTTTAGAAGGGATAAAGTATACATGAATGTAGAACTGCTACTTGGAGCCAGTACGTTAGGACCTCAGAGTATATATTTAATAAAGGAGTGATACATTGCTGAATGTAAATGGATATCCAAAACTTAAATGGAACTGAAGCACTTTTATGAATACACAAATGCCAACGCATTCAAAATTAAGTCTTAAGCATGTAAAAACATCTTTGAAACAAACTTGCACTCAGGTTTCAGGTTGACTGGATGGAATTTGTCTGCAGCATTTGTGAGGAAGAGGTTCCTCTTAGCAGATTCATTTGTATCCCCCTACATAACATTTATTTACTCAAAAGTTTTCCCCAAGGTGCTTGATGCCAGGTGTTAAAAAAATGGCTCAAAGTTGCACAGAAAAGCTGCATGAAACCAGTAACAGCTCCAGAACACCTGAGCCTTCCTTTACTGCCCTGACCACAAACCATCTCAGGGGAATGCTTCTATACTTTCCCCCCAAGAAATCACCTGTGTACTTTACTTTTTTCATAATATTCTGCCTATAACACCGAGCTATAGAAGCATAAAAGACAATGAGACAAGATGCCTCCACAGAGTCTGTACAAGAACAGGCGGGAAAGTATTGATTGTGAATAAGTTACTCATTTGTAAGAGGCAAAAATCACTTCCCAGCCCACTACTGCCACACCTAGGGGTCCCACTGGCCTTCCTGAGCACATTTCCCTAGGAGGTCCAGTTCAGTACTGTTGTCACTGTGACCCTTCACCCAAAACTACTCTTTGGCATCTGCCAGTGAATCCAATTTGAGTTTGTTTTTTAGATACTGCAGTGACAATGTGAAGTCCTATTGTTCCTCTTAATTTCAACATGGCATCAAGAGTTTTTTGAAACTTAAATACTCTGTTTACAGAGTACATCCATTAGACTTGCAACCACATGGGAAAACTGAAAGCTTCTTTGATGAGGTCTTTTCATCATACAACTATGTTGACAGCCATTAACTAGGTTTCCATTCTGTAATGCTTTGTCTATTGAATTCACCACCAGCTTTTCCAGTAGTTTACCTGCAATCAGCAGCAAGCTCACTAATCTATAACATCAAAACTATTCTGCTTGCAGTTCTGAACACTAGCCCATTTGTGTAATGCACAAAATCACATACTTCAATAAAAATAAACAGGCTGATTTCAAATCATCGCAAAGTCCTTCAGGACTCTTGCAGATAGGTCACTCAAGCCTGCTTGAAATAAAGAAATAGAAAAGACCTTCTCTAACTATGTTGCTAATGGATTTTTAAGTTGTTCCTTGCATTATTATGGTATTTGGACATAACACCATGTTTCTTTACAACTGAAGCATATGTATTTAGTTAATCGTATCTGCTTTTTTTTCTTTGCAGTTAAGAATTTTGAAGTTTCTATCTAGTAACTGATTTATACAATTCTTCTGGTTTGTGGATAGTTTGGGGAATTTTTTTCTCTAAATATGCTACAAAACCCATTGTCCTTGATCCTCTCAGTAGGATCCATCATGTCTTCCCTTTTCAATATTTCTACTTCATTGCTTTTAGTTTGTAAGAAAAGATAGAGAAAGTGGATATGTAGCAGAATAGTCATATTACATGTGGCTTCTACTTCTCTCTGATAGAGAAAGCCAGTAGTTCTGTTCTGTATCTCTGGTGCTCTTAAAATAACTAAATTTCCATTCCCAGTTTTCTGTCCCCATTTTCCAGTGTTCGCTGCATCTCATCGTAGCTTCACCATGCTCCCCAGATTAAGATAATCCAGTTTAGAGCACCCTGACAAAGTAGTAAAATATAATCTAAAATACATCTGATTTGTCCCTTTATGGGAAGGCAACATTTCAACTTGTAGCTCTGCTATGCACCACCAGAGCTGTTGACCACCTGACACACACAAACTTAGGCATCAGCCATGATCCTTAGGACACCTCCAAGGCATCCCTTTTCTTCTGGGACCTCTCTTATTTTCTCAGTTTTGGCCATGATGAGCTGTAGAGAACAGCAATATTCAAACACCAAGTCCCATTGAACTGTGGCTACTGAATTACCTCATTAGACTGATAAGGCCAAGGAGGTCTCCATGAAAATTTAACTCTTTCTTGCCTTGCAACTTGCTACAATAGTATGAGAGCTAACCTCATGCTAGTGGACTAAAAAGGAAAGACATGCGGGTGAGAAGTGAAAGAAGAAAATTTATATTTAGGAAGAAAAGGAAAGAAATTTCCTCACCTAAGGGTCTTACAGGATAGAATTTTAGATGAGGATCCTATTTTTGCTTCTTAGTATAACAGTACTTGAGTGTAAATTATTCTCTTTTGAACAAGTTAATGTCAAAAGACACTCAAAAGCAAAATGCAGCTGAGGGTTAACCTTTCTCCTTCACTCACATATGCACACAGTTTTTGATAATACACTATTTTTAGTTCATTTTAGATCAAAAGTCAGTCATTGTTGAATGTCTGTGCTAAAATACGTATTGCAAAAGCCCTGTAGGAAATGAGTAGGTTTACGGTGTCATTGCTCCCAAAAAGGATGTGAAATTGAATGGAGCCTGAAGTTCCATAGACTTTCTGTTGTAAAAGAAAAAGGATCAAAATGATCACAGAATAGCTGTTTATAAAAAGGTTGTCCTTTTGTCCTGTGTAGATGTGTGTACTCATAACATCCACTGGAAAAGCAGAAACTAGTACTTTCAAAGATTAAGTACTTTTACGTTCAAGTCAGGGCTTCCCTATTGCAAATTATGTTGAAGGAGAGAGAACCCATTAGATGGATAATAACAGCTAAATAGATCCCAAGTCCATTCTGCTCTCAACTCTGTATGATCATACTTAACTTTCCTTTCTTGTAAGGAGATAAATAAGTTCAAATCATCATATAAAGTAAGCCATCTATTCTGGTACATTTTTCACAAACTATCATAAAAAGAAAAAAATCACATTCTAACTACAAAGAATTTTTTATGAAGGGTTAAGGTCTATTTTGCAAGAGCTATTAAAAAATTACAATAAAGACAATGTTCTTGCTTTTCCAGCAGAAACTGACATCAGTAGAAGGAATTATATGCTTGGGAAAGTATGAAAAACAGCATCAATGGAATAAAATTTCCAGAATAACTTTTCATCCTCTTGACTGGTGGAAATCTCAAAAGCTGTTTTCCCACTTGTTAAATTGGTCAGCAAGGATCATGAGACCTGACTGGATTTCAGAAATATCAATGCAACCACAAAATTATAAGCAGTACCTAAGCTAGACCTCTAATAACTAGCCATTTAGAAAGAACTTACTTTGAAAAAATCCCAGTCTATTATGCAATGCACACTAGAAGAATTGCTACATACTTGGGCAAAGTACTTTGCCAAGATGGACATACCCACTGATTGACAATTTGTGGAGTATTATATGTGTTCAAGTAGTGAAATAGTCTCCAGCTGTGCTTGCTACCTCCTGAGTGACATAAAATAGTAAGTATTCATTATGACCTTTAGTCAAGCTGCTTAATGGTAATACTAATGGACCTGCAATAAAATTTAGCTGACATACTGCTTAAGAATATTCTTAGGCTATTTTGTAGCATTAAGTTGGCACAGGTAACTACATTTAAACTCTAGATTAAATAACAAGTTTTCAGTTAGGAGTAAATCTTACAGTTAAGGGAATATTGTTAGGTTTTGGTGTGACAAACATACCTGGTCACAAAGAACACTTTCTAGCTAAATGGTAATATTTAAATGCCAGCAAGCAATTCTAACATTTTCAGACACTGAAGCCTAATATGAATATTACCATTTATGTAAAGAGCAACCTATGAAAGAGGCAGGTTTACAGTCACAGTCTGATACAAACAATGTGAGCACAGTAACCATCACAAGAGGGACAAGGTGGTCAGAAGAACCAGACTTTTGTAGCAGAGAGATTTCTACATTGCAATTGCCCATAACAGCGTGAGGATAGCTCTCTGCAGAGAAGCTGAAGAAATTATTGAAATTGTAGTCTTTATAACCACAGATATAAAAGCAATAATAATTTACTTTTGGAAGGCTGAGTGGAAAAATTTTCTTCCAAATTTCTATTTTACCACATGATTTTATGTGTATAAATATGGAACAAAATCCTATTAATTCTTTCCAGATTTTCACACAGGCCTTTGTTCTAATGTTTTATCTGAATAATATTATTTTAGGGACACAAGTCTCCTTCAGAATAACATTGTGTGTCTCTTATCCTTTTAGCAGGAGCCTCTATTCTCCCTTTTGAAATCCTGCAGCCTCCTTCAGCCCTATATTAAATATAAACAAACACAAGACATCAGAAAATGTTGCTTTGCCTCATTTTTTAAACTATGATAAATACATCTCTCTCCTCCAAAATACAATTTAAGGAATTTTTTTGAAAAACCTGCAGAATCTAATTTGTATACAACTAAAAGTTTCACACTCCTGCATTTGCCCTCCTGAAGGCAGTGTTCCTGCTTTCTGCGGTTCTGTTTTCCCTTTTACATCCATTCATACCAACAAAGTGTAATTCTTAAAGGGATTATACTCCCTAAAACACTGACAAAGCCACTGGCACAGGTGTTATCCTTTACATTTTTAATTCTGCTCTTTGTTCGTGCACAAGACAAATAAAATCTGGGGCATGAATCCATTTTATTTGCACACATTCAAATGCTAAAGCAGACCTTATCAGAGGGGATTTAAAGAAAAGAGGAGTCACAGAAATGTTGATTTTGGTTTTGCAAAGAACAATGCTGAAAGACAATCTTTTTGCTCCAGAATAGTCTACGAAGCCAGGACAAGCAAATATGAACAATGAAGGAAAATAAAATATTTTACAGTAAGGTTTTTGAAATTACAAAAATCAGGCCTTTGTTCCCACAGAAATCTTACCACTGATTTCAGTAGTGGTAAAACTAGAACCACACTAAGTCCTTTTTATAATTCTGTCTTATGAATCCCAGCTTTAACCACAAAAACTACAACAGAAGCTCTGGGTTGTTGAGGCAATATCATGACTTCTGGGATACGTACTTGACTATTATTTACCCGTGTAGACTGAGCAAGATTAGAAGTAAGCAACTTTCAAAAGCAAGGTCACAGGGGTACTAATAGTACTCAAATGAGTCAAGAGACAGATTAAACACTACTGCAACACCAACCCCCTCCTTACTTCCCTACATGCCATTTTTCTTTCCCTGGGACAAAAGACTGAAGCAGTAACCCAACAGTCACCCACTTACCAACAAAGAATCAGGTTCATACTAGAAATACATTTTCTCAATGTGAGCACAAAGCATTTTACAGATACTACTATATGCACAAACAGCTGAGAAATAATAATCTTATCCCATTCACTACTATAATGTAATCTATTTTGTGCCATCTGACAAGAGACAGTGCTAAGCAATGACACTGTTTCCATAATTGTCACAGAAAGCAATAACTGTAGGTCCAAAAACCCAGCCTACAAAATAAAGTTTGCGTCTACTCTGCAATTCTCAGAAACAACAGTGACATAACACAGAAATACCCAAGCCACCTGTAGAAGTAAGCTGATCCCAGCAGCATGAAACTCAGCTGACTTTGTTAGGAAATGACTGCAGCGTATGCATATCCAAACACCAGAGTCTGTGTGAAGCATGTGTTTCTATTAATAACACACAACTTTGTCTTATTCAAGATTCATAGTAGGAGCTGTAGTAGGAAGAGATACTTGCAGACTTCATTGGTGCTACAAAAGCTTTGTGTGCAGGTTGTGTCCCCCAGGCTGTATCTCAGACACCACAATACTTCAGTTTACACGTGCTGCTGTTCAATAATCTGATACATATTATTGCTATTCTTTATTTCTTCCCAAAATAACACTTCAGAATGCACGTTGATTTTACAGGTGGCTGGGTAGTCAGCACACTGCAAACATTTCTAAAGAGAAAGCCTTATTGTAACCTTGCTCCATGCAATCTTCTCAGCACAAGCCAGATGGGTTCTTACCTTCCTAAGTGGTATGCAAAGCTGGGAAGCAAACCATAAGCATCTATGCCTCTGATAAGCACCTGTAATAATACAGATGCATTCCAGTGAAAATAAGGCTACATGCAGGGCCCGTGTTAAACATAGTGTCTACTGTCTCTGCTAAGAGTAAATTGCTCAGATCACACCCTTCCCACCACAGTCTCTTTTGAGAAACACCCACGTACAGTATTGCTTTGAATTTTCTCCTTTTTCCAGATCAGCAGCTAGAAACTCACCCATTTTCCATGCTTTCAAAGTTGTTTTTTCTTCTGCAAAGAGAAGGCATTACCACCTATTCTTTACACTAATTAACTATCCCTTTTAGGCATAATTTCTCTTCATATAAAGCACTTCTAAAAGGTCTGTTTTTCCCCATGCCCTCTGTTCTGTCTTCTGGCTCTTCATTATGACCATGCCTAATTGTGATGAGCTGTCCACCATTTACTCTACAGGATTGTATAGTGCTTTGTAAGGTGCCTGCCACTGATGTATTTACAATTGGAAGCAGTTAACTCTTTAGTCTTGCTTCCTTGTTCGAAACAATGACCTGCACGAGGAGCTAGCTTAGCCCCAATTAAAGATTCTTAAAAGTCTCCATTTTAAGCCCGAGTACTCCAAATTGAACATTTGTCAAAGGCCCAGTCACAGCTCCAAATCGAGAGAAGGAAATACTATTGAGAAGAATAGGACTATCCTAACCAGTTTGGGTGACAGTTCTTCTCAGTCAGCATCTTAAAAGGTGCAATCAGTATAGGATGCATTAAGCCTGCCTTGTCTCTACAAACCTGCTGATACCAAAGTTGTTAAACAATGAATTGCACAATTTCAGTATTTTTTTTTCCACAAAGAGTCTAAGTCTTAACTGTTAAAATGGAGGGGAGAGATTTATTTTTGGTAAGGATACAAATGCAAAAGGAGCTTTTCTTTCTGCATTATGAATTCCAGCATTTTTGTATCATGAAAGTTTCTCAGGGCTGCTCTTGCCATAAACCTAGCAAAATACATTACAATACCTGGAGAAATCTCTCTCCTCTATTTCCTTTTCCAGTTAAGGGACCACACTCCAGAGCTCTTCACAATTTCTACAGGTCCAGGTTTATTTTCCCTAGCATGCAGGAATTCTAAACTCTAGCTCCTTTACATTCCCATTTCAGGGCAAATTCCCTCAAAATGAGATGAGTGTGATTCTACAGATTCATGTAGTCAACTATGTGAATTCTTTTATTATTTTCATACAAACTCCGTGCATCTTTAGAGTTAATGCCTACAGACACAGAACTCAATGGTTGTGCCTCTTGATCAGCTTTACACTGGATAGTGATTGTAACATAACAAGTGTTTCCTTTTCCTGGAAATTCCAGAACACAACAGGTGGCAAATGTGCATGGGCAGCTACCTTTCTGAGAAAAAATGTTAGTATTTTGGTACTTTGATATTGAAAATCTGTCTAGAGTAGATCCACTTAAAACTTTAGCACTGTGCTGATAAACCACATCTTTTTGTCTTACACGTTTTCTTTTCACAAAGGATCTTTGTGTGTGTTGGAAGAGCACAACTTCAGAATACACTTACATACTGGGCAACTAATATCTCTAACTAAACAGAGAAAGAAAAAAGTTTACATCCATTAGGAAAAGAAATTGTAATGAGATCTGATATATACAAGTCACTGAAAAACTAGAACTCTATTTCTGATCTGATTGATACTAGCTGACACAGCAGGGCCCTGCACCTGTGCCACAGACATTTCCTCAAAAACCAGCTAAACACAAGCCTGTAACATTTGTTCTATAGGACTTTTTGAGATCAGGATAGTAAAATAATAATACTTATTTTAAAAAAATAGATTGCATCTATTTTAATGCAAAAAGAAATACCTTACTTTCAGCTAGGTTCCTAGATTCTGTAGTTTAAGCTCTGCAGAGCTGCATTTTTAAAAAAAAAAAAATCAATGCAATGTGATCAAACCAAGGGGAGCACTGCTTGTGTGGTGCATGCTCAAGAGCAGACTTGCAAGCAGATAAGAGCAACAGCCAGAAAAACAGAACAGCACACAAAGCAAGTATCAAACCACACTTATTCCCACTTCCCCAAACAATGTAGGTGAAAACAGCAGTACAGTGTATCTGAAGCTTAAGTGCTTTCCAAAATTACAAAAGGAATGTTTAGAAGATACTATATGGAGCTCTCCACTCCCCATCTTCTGTTCACATTTTCTCCCTCACCTGCTTGTTTATTCTGTTGTAACTACTATCAGAAATATTAGAAACTAAGGTGCCAGAATTACTCCTGAATGTCATCTTAGCCTGCTTTCCTGGGAATTAAAACAAAACCAAAAAAGCAAGAATGAAGGAAAAGCTCTTCTGTCAGTACCGCATTTTGTTACTCTAGCTGCTCTCGCGAATGGCTGAGGGACACAGTGGGCTGAATGACTTCCTAATGGAAGGACTCAGCTATGTTTATTGCAGCCAGACCTCTCTTTATTCACATAGGGAAAGTCCATGCTAAATGAAAACATCTCTACAACCAGAGCCTGCAGCAGAGTCTGTCTTTAGCAAAGTCTTTCCTCTGCAGTGGATAAAATATGCAGTAAGTGTGATATCAGATGCAAGCAAGAGATTCATTCAAGTTTCAAGACTAATCTTGAAGCTTTCTCAGACCAATTCTCTAAGCAGAATTCTTTCTTTCTTCTCTAATTTCTTTCAGCATCTCTGAAACCAGTTCACCACCTGCTCAATCCCTCAATTATAAGTTGTATTTTCACCTCTCCCTTTGTACTTCCCTGGAACTTATACTAGTAATGACATGTTTAAGCCCATCTCTCTAGCAGCAGTGAGAGAAGTCTATTGGCTATAAAATTTATTCCTGAATGCTAAAGTTTTAGTTAACATTTAACATATCAGTACTCATTGTACATGGTTTGCACCAAATCTACTAACAACCAAGCCCTTGCATAGAACCTAGTTTTCTTTCAAGGTATATAAACACATGATGAAAGCTTTTAAATCCCTACTTGGCAGAAACTGACTCCCCAGACAAGTAGCAGTCTCTTCCTAAAGACAATAAAGAAAAATTCAAAGTGTATCTTCCCAAACAATACCTAATATACAGCAAGCATACCATACAGTAGTTCTACCTACCCTGACCATGTAGATATCCAAAGCCAGCAAACCTTCTACAGCAACCACCTCCTTCCCTACCCAGTCATCCCACTTTCTGCTCAAAGAAAGTCAGCTTTTTATCCAGCACAGCTTCAGGGTGTGGCCCTCAATTAGACAAACTTGCTAACATTTTTTCAGCTGTGATCATTAAGAGCAGCAGATCAGCTGGATTCAATCTTCCAAGGGAAGGGTTGCTGTATACTTTTCATGTTCTTCTCTTGACGGGTAGGAGAGCAGAGTTTCCTAATTCAAATGCTTCAAGTTATCTGCTTTTTCATTTTTTTTAGCAATATCTTTCTCTTCCTTATTCCACTTAGGAGAAAGGGATCTTGAAAATTGTTCTAGCCTAAACTGTGTCCTGACAGAAACCATACCATACAGCCATGCTGTTTATGTGCTTACAAAGCAAGAAAAAAACCAAACCATAATTTTCAGCCAGTGAAATGGATTTCCTTCTAGCCTACAAGAAAGCAACATATGTCCAGTTTTTAGATTTTGAAAATAGCCATTGCTCTTCGTTCATGTAAGAGTGCCCACAACTTGAGCTACACCAGTGTTTTGAGGTATAGCACACCATGCAATACTCCTCAGCAAAGCAGTACTCACAGAAGAAAGTAACAGAATGCACATGGGTAGCAAAACTTCTGCATCAAATCTATTTCAAAATAAAGTTCATATTAATACCTTTATAACCCCCTCAGTTTCCAATATGCTCCAATCAGGGTTGTGACAGCCCAAGAAAATTGAACTTTTCTACACAATTCTCAATAATATGGCCTGCTACTTGGTCTTATTGTTATTAGAATAATTTGCTCCCAAGTTCTGAAATGAACTCTGTGCCCAAGTAATTAAAGCTCTTAAAGTTTCTAGTCCTTTGTTTAAAGAATTCGTCCTTGTGCTCTCTATGCCCCATCAGCTACCTAATTAGCAGAGCCTTTGCGTGATTAAAAATTCTCACAGAGATTCTGCTGGATATTTGCCTCTCTTAATGAGTGTTTGTGGACAGCTGGGAGCAGGAGCTGGTTCCCTCCTCCCAGGACCTCCAATGAATTCTGCAGACCTCTGTCAGGGCCCAGGAGTGAAAGCTGTCATTTTAGTAATGTGGATGAAAATTGGTCAAAAGCACTGTGGTCCTTGAGGAATGAAAGGCCTTGAAATATAAATGAAGATGAATATTCATATTTGGTTCAATAAGTGCCAACTATTAATATACATGTCTGTCAGTAAGAAAAGTCAGAACTTATTCAGTTGTGCCTGGCATAATTTGGCTCCTAATTCACAATTATCCTCCTATTCTTTGCATTACTTTTCAGTTAATTTTTTCAGTTAACAACTTGCTGGAAAATGAAAGCGTTGCTATTGCCACAAAAATAAGTACTCTTCTCTATCCTTCAGCTAATTTACTGCCTATTAAGAGTCACCTGTGGCTTTTACACACAGGATTCTAACTCTCTTACTCTGATTTTCCATATCTTGTTCTCTCTCTCAATGTCAGCTTTTAAAATAGCCCATTGTATACCTCTGGAAGTAGATCAACTTCCTTTATGGCAATTCTCATTCAATTTCCTACCCCTCTCCTCTATAACCTTCCACTTTTTTTCCAACCCAACTCTAATTTCTTATCTGCTGTGATTTTTTAGGAACTTCCAATTTTTAAGGACTGCAGCATTAGGCTGAAATATTAAAATAAGGTGGTTTTGTGGAGGTTTGGGATTTTTTTGGTTTACCCTTTGTTTTTTAAGTATGGTACACATTTGGGTTTGGGAAGGATGTCTGAAGATGCTGAAGAGATGCTACCCTGCTCTATTATAGCTACAGACTATTAATTTCTGACATGGAAGACTATGATTGCAGAAGAATCCTAAAAGTATTTAAACTAGACAACCCTGCTTCACATGAGAGTGATCTCTTATTCAGTGACATTTGAGAAATTAGACCTAAGTGATTTCCCTAATCAATATATTCCCATTTATCACTTTGTCCACCATGTGCACTGGGACCAATATACATATTAAACACTCTAGTTCTTAGGAGAGTAAAAAGCACTGGACAAAACACTGCAACGTGAGATTAATGCTTGGTTTACAAAGTTGAGATGATCACAGAGAACTGAAACATTACATATATGAGATGTATAGATCATATGCAAATGAACTGAACTCTGTTTTTCATTTCTGGACTAAAAGCCAGGGAGGAAGCAGTGAAGAAAGTATTTGTTTCCTTTAATCACAGTATTAAAGATCACCATATCAAAAAAGAAACCTAGCGGTATGACTACTATGAAACCTGCTGCATCACTGCAAAGTTACACACAGGCCATCCAGGAAATCTAACAGGATCAGATCCTGGAGGGACATGCTTTGCTAAATTACAGAGGAACTTTTATTGTTTCAAATTTTACTTGGTCAGGTTCCTGCTGACTTATAACATGAGCTTGTCCAAGTAAGGCATAGGTAGGAAGCAGAGAGGCTCTAGCCTAATAGAACAGTAGCTTGAGAGAAGGATGTGAAACACCAGAGTCATCATGGAATGAAACCAGCACACAAGATAAAAGATGTCTTGGGTATTTTGACACAAATGACCAGATTCTTCTCTCATTTATACTTGTCCCAGTCCATTAGCTTCAAAGTAGTACATCTGTGAAACCTGTAAGTTAAACTGCTTTCTGGTCAAAGCTTTTAGGTTAAACAACTTCTTTTCTTCCAAACAGTTTCTGTCTGCACTTCATATGGTGCTTTTGTTTTGTGTAAGATATTTTTCACTCTGCCTACTAGGTGTAGATTTGTTTCAGCAGAAAATGGTGATCAGCTGCTTTCACTGGCAGTTTGAAAAATGGAAGAAGTAAGTTAGGACAGGTGTGGATGCACATTAGTGAGGCAATTAGGTTTGGAAATATTAATTTATCACTTGTAATAATGTCATAGATTATAGATCTATATCCATGATAAACCTATTATCTCAAAGGTTCCAGTTCAAAGGATCCAAAACAAATAAGGAAGGGAGAATATCCTTTCCCTCCCCCTCCAAAGACTGTTTTGGTTTGCATGTTTTCAGATCACCTGCCAAAACCTAACTTTTCTTGGATTGGAACTGAAAAGCCACGACTCTACCTCTGTTGCAAATTACTCCAAACAGAAGCCACAGCACAGACATTAGTCCAGAATTCAACAAGAGCGAACTAAAACTTTGTAAGCATTTTAGATTTATGATTCAAAATTACCACAATTCCACAAAACTTTGTATGTGCTTGCTTCTTCATCCTTGAACAGTGGTCTTAAGTCATAAACCCACATGCATTAACATGGCATTTTACAGAACTCGTGAGTTGATTGGGCTGCTGGGGATTTAATAGCCATCCAGTCTATGTTAGAAGATACCATTGCATCCCTACTCTTATCAGTCACTTTTCCCCCCCCAGTGTAATGAATATTCAAAATAAAAAAACACAACAAACAAACAAACCAACCAAAACAGGATCAGTTTAGAAACCATCACCAGAATAAAAACATTTACAAGGAGTTCTATGATTTCATGTAGCACATTATCAGAAAATACCTTGAACGTAGTAATTGCCACACCAGAGCAGAGCAAAGGTCAACTAACTCTGTCTCATTTGTGGATATTAGCAGTTTACAGGTGCTTTAGAAGACTGTTCAATATACATTATTGAACAGTTATATGTGCAACCACCAAATAATCCACCCCTTCATCTTTATAATACATTGTGCACCTGTATCTGCAAAAGGGGAGCAGCCCATTATATTAAAAATAGCAAACAAGCAAAAAACCACAAACAACAACAAAAAAATCCACAAAAAACAAACCACCATCTGTGATAATACAGAAGCCAGTAAAGTAGGGGAAAAAGAAATTAATCAGCTAAGTGAAAAACTAAAGAAGGTAATATTTTAAGTTACTATTTGGCAAAGGCTAAGCTGAAAATGTAGAGCCAGAACCACATTCCAGGATACTGAACTCTGGCTTTAAAGAACTGAGCTAAAGCAAACTCCCGCAGACGAGAGACTGCCCTTATTCTTCATGACGCAAAGGCACCCCAGCTCCATACTCAGCCCTGAACACACACACCCCTGAGCTGGAGGGATATATGATGCAAAAGCAGGAAAGAAAAGTTCAAGAAGCCTTCAAGAGTCAGCAGAATCCCAGGCTTTATGGAAGCATTTGGTTTCACTGCAGTTCTACATGCACTTGGATACAGAGGGCCATACAAGATTTTAAAAAAGAAAAATGCTCGTATTTAAATTATTTGTGAACTAATTATACTTTATTCTGCATATTTAGAAGTTTATCTCTTCACTTATCTTGCCTTTAAAATAAGCTTTTTTGTTTCAGAGGCATGCAGAAAAAAGACAAGCAAAAGGAAAAGGGTTTTTTTCTTCAGGACTTTTTCAAAACTGTTCTGAACACGGCAGTATGAGGGTCAGAAACTCTGCCATCAACCACATGCTGTCACCAACCACAATAGATGAAAGTCTTGTCTCACATCAGTATGGATATCTTGGGGGAATCATTATAGGAAATCTGCACAGAAGTCATCTCTTAAGGAGGGATTGAACTGAGACAGGGAGATCATTTGACATACAAAGCATTGGTGGAACATGGGAGACTGAGGATGAGAGCAAGGGAAGGACAAACAGGAGGTAGGCTCCTTTCACATAATAAAACCATCACACGTAGGAAGGAGACTGGGACTAGATACTGTCACAAAAATGCACTGAAACTGGCATAACTGCAAAGTCAATAAAATGCTCTTAATCTTTCAATAAACAATTTATTCTTAAAAGTTATTTTAGAACTATTGAAGCTCCTGGGGTGGGGAAGTAAGTGCATTTTGAAGGTACTTTACAGTATGCAGTACCACAGGTTTAAGATACATTTTATCAGATGTATGGTTTAGTCATTTGAACTCTGGATTAGAAGCCAAAATTCCTCCACTTTCATACTGACTCCTCTTCTGGCTCTCAACAAATCATTTAAGGTCAGACTCAAATAGCTTTCCTCATGAAGGAGGGCAGGTGCTACACAGCACAAGAGAGGAAAGCAAAATTTGATCTTCAGATGAGTCAGCTTCTATGAAACTATGGTAAAATATTCACCTATTTTCTTGCAAGGTGGTTGCCAAAATGAATTATTGTAGTTAACATTTGGAAAGAAAGAAGAGTATTAAATATAGCTGGGCAAAGGTTTTGACTGAAAAAAAAAGGATTACAAATTGCAAGTTTTAAAATAAAGCTTTTGGACATCATTGCAGCAAGTGTTATTTCTCTAGATTTCTTATTGTTTTTCCATTTTATCCATATGCAAAAACCACATTGACAGATGAACAAAGAATAATGGCAAAACTATAAATATTTTTAGGTGAAAGAGTCCTCTAAACAGTCATGGCATTTAAATACCATTTTTTATTAGGTATTTGCTTTCAAACCCATTGCACAATATGCAGAGCTCAGAGTAGTTGCTCAGACTTAAAATCATTCAGAGAAGACAGCATTGCGCATTCTCCTTTGCTAGCTTGATCCCTTCTCTGTCACTTTGATGTCTCAGTAACTGCTAGAAGAGTTTGGGGAGGTCATTCTAGCAATTGACTTTTTCATCAATTATTACTTACTCATTTTAAAGTTGCTAAGACACTTGCATATATTTTCACTACACAATCAGCTTAAAACAAACCTCAATGCCCAGCTTTGAGGTAGCATGCAGAAATCTATGCTCAAGATTCAGTATCAGTCTATTGCTTTGGAGGTGACTTCAGCTTAATTTAATACAGACTACACATGCAATTAAGAGATTTACTTCCTCTTCACTGCACTCAGTACTAACTTCTTCCAATAGTCTTAGCATAGGTATATACAACCAAGTCAGTTCAAACTACATTTATCCAATCAAAATGCCTAAAGAGGAAAAGTGAAAATACTCTATGAGGATTACCACAGCAAACCACTTCCATGTGAGAAGTGAACTAATCTAGATTTGTATTCATTTCCAACAGCCACTCGTACTGTTACAAACTCTTCTGTTAACTATTTGATTGAAAGCTGTGAAGTTGTCTAAGTCCTGAGAAAGCATCAAAAAATGCCAGGCTGTTTGGAATTTTCCTTCCCAGGCGACAAAGGGTCCAGCATTGAACAGAAAATATCAAGATCAACAGATTTGCACTTTACAAGGTCAAATTGGCAGATGCAGGGTGGCTATCAAGAAGCAAAAGCAGGACAACAGCTACAACTCTGAAAGGAAGTCAGTTAGGAGCAAAAGTGTTGCTCCTATGCATACACAACAAGTGTCTGAATAAATCCTAATGGCACCAGTGAAACACATTAAAGAGCTTATACTTTCCTGCACATTTAAATAGACTTGGTAGTTTCAAAGAAACAAGGATAAACCTGTGATCTATATCCTGAAATTAGGAATTCATTCAATTTATGTAATGATTAAAGACCAAACCTGGATGTGCCCAGAAAGCACCTATCCAGCAGCACAGCTCAGTTCCCTTTGGAAACACATCTGCAGTTTGTTGCCTTGTCTGTGTGAACATTAGTAATGCCAATAGTAATGTTGAAAGTACCAGGAGGGTCCCTAGATGTCCATAACTTGCTGAAACAAGCTTAGCTACCAAAGAAACATTGTAACAGGAAACACTGGAAATATTAGGGAATATTAACACTCTAACACTTGGTGACATTACCAGGGGGCTCTTCAAGTACTTCTGTCTTGAATCACAGCTTCTGCCTTTAACCATGCAGAAAGGAAACAAGTGGTGACCTAATTACTGTGAATTATCCCAGAATTACTCTGCTAGTGTCCCAAATCTTGGAAAGAAGATACCACATTTCTTATCCTACCCCTCCACTTGCTTCACTTCATGATCTCTCAAGTGTTCATTTCTGAAAATTACTATAATTTATTGTGGTGGGTAATAAGCATCATTCTAGGGTTTAATAGGTGCCCTTTTAAGTTGCCACCTGACTTACAGTCTAGGAAAGTTCCGTGGAGAACTTTGTTTCTTTCCTTACGCCCCCGTGGAAACTGTTCTACCTTTGCAGCCTATGCCAGTCTAGAATCCTGTATGTACACACATCCTTATATACACCAAAGAGTATTTCCCATCACAACCCTAATTTTCTCAGCAGATCTGCAGAAACCCTACATAAGGAATAGGACTCCAACTTCCTGCTTGATCTATGCTCTTTCTCTACTCCCATTTCTCACTTTTGTATTTCCTTGGTATTAATAACTTTTTGTTACGTAGATAGGAGATTGAAATACGCTGCACCACTTTTTTTTCCTGTTTCTTGTATGTCTTTGACAGCATCTTATTGCTTCATTTTTTCATTTAGCTTGCCTCTGAACAGTCTCAGTACTTTGCCTTATTTCTCTGAACACAGTAGTAGACTTCACAGTAGTGAAGAAACACTTCACTAACACCTAGGCCAACATTCAAATTTAGAACTAATGCAAACTGTGTTTGATTCTTGGAAAAAGCTACACCCAAATCCTCTCCCATTCCTGTAGTTCTGGAATGGAGTAAAAATTCTACAGAGCAAACTGGTTTCTGGCACTCTTCCCCATGCAATGCCGAGATGAGACAACCCTTGGTCAGATGACTTCTCCTACAGTAACCTTATTCGTAGCTGCCGGCGAATGCACTACTGTGCGTCCCTGGATGTAGGAATGGGTTCTGTTGCAGACACCAAGTTTCCCAAAAAAATTCTGATCAAAATCAAATCCAAGTTTTGCAGCTTGATCAAACATTTTAATGAGGATGGAGGGATGAAATCAAGAGGAACACTTATGGAAAGCATATAAAATGATCAAATTTATGTCTCTTGCATGCCAAAAACTTGCATCTTTTCAACTTCCATGAACAGGCAAGGAAGCGCCCCAAAACTCCTTTTCCAGAGCCAGATACTAAAATGATACATGAGTAAATATATCAAACTTGTTACTGTGCATTTTTGTCTAAATAGCTGAACAACAAAAATCAGCTTAAATATCCTGTCTCCCTTAAAAACTTCCTGTGAAACAAGTAGTATAAAGGGTAGGAAGGAAACTGGTTCCTGGTATTTTTTTGGGAGGACTTTTGTTTGGGGTTTGGCTTTTTATTTTTTTGGTGTGGGTTTTTTGTCTTTTTTGTGGATTGTGGGGTTTTTTTTTTTAAGAACAAGGTCACATCTCAGCAACAGAAAAGTAGCAGAGCTCCTTTCATCAAGTTTTTAACTAGAAAAATAGTATGCCCATTTCTTTGTAATACACCTCTGGGCTTTTTTATTATGACTTCATTTCCCCTTGTAATATTGGAACGTCTCTATAATTGTAAAAGTGTAATAGAATCTAATAGAATTTCATTTGGAACTCTGAATGGTCTATGCCATCTCTGCTCATTTTGAGTAAAATAATGATTTTTAATGTCCACACATGGCTTCCCATGACCTTATTCAATCTTTGGGTTGATCAGGAAATATATTGATTCAATTACATACTGATGACAAATGAACTAAAAGAAAGAGGAAAAAAAGGTCAGCATATATTTGAAAATGTAAATCTTAGCAATGTCTTTTGGGTTTGCCCAAAAAAAAAAAAAAAAGTCATTTCAAAATGCCATTTGTGGCTAATAGTGCAGAGTTCCAGTTCCTATCTGTGAGCAGCACAGAAATCATTAAAGTGTAAGAAGCATACTCTCCCCTCCTTTTATGGTACAAAATCCTCTTTCCTTTAGGGGTTTGCATGGAATGACCTCTTTTGGTTAAAATACCTACCTCACCCCACCCCCCCACACACACACTTCATGGAAAGAAGACTTCAGTCCATAAATATACTACCAGTTATGCTCATTTTTCTTTTCTTCCTCCTCCTCCCTTTCCATTTTGTTTTCTTCATAAAACAATTACCAGAGCAAATATTTCATCATCACCACTTCCCTACCCCCACTGCTTCCATTATTATCACACCTTTATCCCCTCATCTTCAATTTCAGCCATATAAAATGCCAAATGGAATGGTGTGCATCAGTGGAGTTGTTTCCAGTTTAATAAGCTGTAAGTGTCCCTTTGTAGTGTTGCAGTACTTGATGGCACCTCACAGTAAAAACCTTTTTAATCTAGGTTGGAACTTCACCTCTGCTCTGTGAAGCTGGGCTCTGAGCCTTAGAAGCAAAACATTTAATTGCTAAAAAGGAGTAGGACGTGAACAGAAATAAAAAGCAGTCCATCCCCAAAGTAGTCACTGTTGTTAGCTTGATTTCACAAGGTACCAACACTTACCTAGCTCTGGATCAACTGTTGGCTCACTTCATTACCTTGTTTATTTTTTAAATTTATTTTAAGAATGAGCTATCAGTGCATGAAGAAGTATCCAGCTACCTAGTCAGTCTTCCCAACAGTCAAAGTAGGCACATCTGATTGGTCAAATACCCAGTTATGTTGAAGTCTGGCAGAATAGTGCAGATTCCTAGTAGACTGACCAGACTTCTTCACAAGTCAGCCACCCTAAAGAACTGTGCCCTGTTCTATGTCTCAGCAAACATTTAATGGCAAAGCGTGGTAATTAGGCCTCATAGTACCACAACCTCATTAATTTCACAGAAGATACTGCAGAATATTTGCTAGCATACTCTGAAGTATTATTCTAAATTATTTAAGCTAAAATACACTTGTCCAACAAAGGACTAAATCACATTTTGTGACACAGAATCCTAGCTTTTTCCCTCTCATAGTGTTTCCCAGCTCAAACTGAAAATTAGTCTGGACTGTTTTTATACATTACACACCAAGAGCAGTACAGCCCCAAGCTTATGCCTGGTTCCTCTGTAGGAGCCTTGTGTATACCACAAGGTTCAGGTAAACCCTACATTAGAAAGCATGGGTTATTCAGCTTAACTAATGCTTTCCCAGTCTGACATATGGAGAAGGCTGGCTTTCCACAGGTGAGGAGTCCACTTGAGCTCTCAATAGAGAGCTCTGGAGTCAGCACAGAGAGAACAAGGGGCTCCTTTTCCTGCAATACTATATTAATATTTACACAATACATTTTGGTTTCATCAGTAAACCTCCAGATCTGTGCCTCACCAGCTCATGATCAGTCTGCTATGACTTAAATGGAAAGGCCATGCTGTCCCTTCTCTGCAAAGGTGATGGACTCCTGCAGGAAGCAGCTTCACCGAAGCACCCTCATGTTGTGTACTGCCTGCTCCACAACACTTTGTTACTGTGGTGCTAAACCATAAGCACAGCTGACAAGCAATATAAGTGGAGCTGCCAGTATCATAGTGTCTAAGGGATTACCACAGCCAAAGCACTTGCCACTCATGGTTGCCACATTCCCACCTGTCATATGAAATCACAACAGAAATATTTACAGTAAGCTCCACTGGTCTTAAACTGTCTTCAAGAGCTTGATCATTGGGTTGAGGCATGTGGGAACCCACACACACACTATAGATATGTCTTAGTAGTGAAGAGTGAACAAAAGGACTTGTTTGCTATGTCACTGGGCTCCAGATTGAAAATGTTTTAAATTAACATCGTTTAGAAGAATTGAGGCTTCAGGTTACTAAATATCAACTTTGTGCCAGCAAAATTAAAGACACTAATTTATTTTATAACACTTTGAAGTATTATAAGGCATCTTATTTCTTGATAACCTTTCAATGTTTAACCCCATCTAATTTTCATACATAGTTAGTAGCTCATTAACAGCTCATTAGAAACACCAGGAAAAACATGTGACAAAAATAACTTCAGTGCAGCAGAGGGGACTACAATTCTATTTGGGAAATTATACAGAAATTTCTGCTTCTAAATGACAAATCTATGGTATTTCGCCAGTACTAGGCCTGCAGGGTTCATGGTTATTACATGAAAATAGTAAAAATAACTCATTTTCAATAGCTGACTCTTATTTATTTATTTAGACAATACTAGAGGGCAATGTACTCAGAGATGATGACCTGGCACAAAGCAGAGAAGATGCAACATAATGTAAATATTGCCACAGGTGAGTGTTGCATTACACACTGAGAACTGGTAGTGCATTTAGGATGATATACAGCTCCCTGAAGCTGTGCTTCTCTGAAGTGTTACTCCTTTTTAATTTTTCGATCATTTGCTTTATTGTAAAAAGCAAATGTGCATAATCTAAAGCCACAGAAGTCACAAGAATTGATGTGCCAGGTCAGATCACAACCTACATAGTGCAGCAAGTTGTCTTTATCAGTGAAGAGAAGCAGACTTTCTTAAGAGAGTGTAGATAGCATTGACACCTTTCCTTGAGTGTACCTTCTGGCAAATACCAAGACAGAAATTTTCCAGGTGGGATTATTGTACACCCAAGACTGTCATTCTGAATAGTGACTAAATGGACCTCTTTCGTGACTCTCTCTCATGCTTGGCACAGTCTCTACACAGATGGTCTACAGCGAGACTAAGGATGCTGACTACTATCATAAAGCAGTCAGATCCGTGGAAGGAAACTCGTGAAATATTGTCATCACCTTCTCACAGGACTTGAGGGATCATAGAAATTAATACTGCAAGGAAACAGTGCACATTAGAACTGAAATATGGCAACACAGCTCAAATCTCATCCATAAATCTCAGATAAAATATCAAACTAATGACACTCAAAGGGTTGATTTAAGGGAAACTAAAGGTAAAAGTGCCACAGAGCCCGCTTGACAAAGTTTCCACATTAAGAAAACAAAACACATATTTCCAACAAGGATCTCAATTTCCAAATGCCAAACTTTCAAATTCTCTGAACTCTCTACAATCCACCTGCTAATGTACAGATAAGGATGGAGTATACTTCAAACTTGAAGGTGGCCCTCTCCCAGATTTCCTGCCCTTCTTCCAGTTCTCCTGAAAGAGATCTGGGTTGTCTGTTGGTCCTTGTCATTCTCAGCAAAACCTTTCAACTCTCCTTTCCACATAAGCACCAGGCTTTCCTTTCTGCTGTATCAAAGTCTTCACTATGTTGCATAAAGTTTTGTTCCTGCCTCTCAGCCCTCTTCCTCCCACTGCTCCCAAGTCTTGGAAGAGAAAATCGTTTTTACTCATCTATTTTTTCTTTCCTGAATCTTTCCTTCTACACTATTTTAGATTTAAACAGTCATTTCCTCAAATCTAGATTGTCTAAAATGCTATTGATAAGGTACTTGAAGATAGTCTCACTCAGCTACTTTCCCCTTCCCTAGAACAATTTCTCCATTTTCCACTTGATTATATTTAAAGTTTTAAAAGCCTTGTTATCACTGCCTTCTCTGGTGGACATCCAACCATACCTCTTTGACAGATAAATATATTTCTGTATCCTTTCATCCATTTGGCTTGTTCCTGTGTTCTCAAGTGTTTTTAAAGTTAATCCAAACTATTTCTAAAAACCAAATTCAGCAGACTCACCTACAGAAGATGAATACACCTCTACTGTAGAGGAAAGTCACAGCAGCAGGACATTTAGATAACCAGAGTTACTACAACCATATGCAAGTCTAAACACTTGCACATGTATGGTAAGTTGTAACTTATGGGTAACTTCCGTCTCCCCACACCATCTCCCACAGAGATTTGGTTTTTGTGATTTTTTTTCCTTGGTCACCTACCAACACAGTAGCTGCTTTAGCTATAAGCAGCATTCAGTAAGGACATCTGACTTAGATGTCTCTGAGTTGCTGAGGCATCAGCACATTTTCTTGTTTGCCTTCCTTTCCTGCATCACGGACTTCCCACGCCAAGACAAACCTAAACCGCCCTCGGCAGCAGCACCTCTTTGATGCGCAGGTCCAAGCTGAAGCTTCAGACCCATGATCATTTGGATCTCTTCCTTAGCGGCGGCCCCCGGCGAGGTGCCCGGTGCCCACCGCGGGGCCCCGGCTCCCCATCCCCGGTGCAGTGCTGCCACCTGCCGCCGCCGCCCAAGGACCGCCCGCGCCAGCGGCACAGCACAGCACTGCGGTGGGCGAAGGGCAAAAGCCCCTTCAAGCGCCGTTCCTCAGGCAGTCCGGCCGCGGGCTGCAGGCGGTGCGCTCCCCAGGGCGGCCCGCCAAAGCGGAGGCCCGCAGCCACGTGAGCGCCCACTGCTAACCTGGGGAGAGCGGCGTGTGGCGCTTCCATGCGGGAATTCCAGCCCTGAACCGCAACAGCCACTGCAGAGTGACGGTGGAAATACAAGAGCTCGTAACTCTTCGGAGAAATCGCTCGCTAAAGGCGTAGCGAGAGCTTAAAAAGCACAGGAGTTTCAAAGGAAAATGCAGTTACACCTACCATAGGTAGGTTGTTTTTAAATCTATATAACACAGAGATGAATTCTCCTTCCAGAATATCAGTAAGTATCCCTGGCCAGTAAAAATCACATCTAGTAAGTGCAGGTTTTCATTGGTGACTCCTAGTTTCAAATTAGTCTATATGTCCACACACACATAGATTGCAGTTCCATGCTGAAATCTGCAATAAAACTGCTCAGGAGAGCAGGAGGAGTTTTTAATTTGGGTCACTTGCTTTTAAGCAAGAAAGAACAAATTAAAGTAGATGATACCTCCCCTCTGAATTCTCCCAATACCTTAGCAGTTAAGGAGTGTTCTCACAAATGTGTGTAATTAAGTGGCATCTTTACCAAGCTGTAACTGCTGAAAACTAAAGTTTTAATAGAAAATGTGCCTTGTTATTTAACCAAGTGCTCACCGTTTACCACTCTAAAACCTCCTTTTCTTGTATTATGATGCTTTTCATCCTAAAAACCTAGTAGTATCTAAGTGTAACAGCTTTTTAATGAGCTCCCAGTGGATCATACACAAGGTCTTTATGATATCTCTTTTGCTTTAGTCTCCATCAAATGATGATTTTTTTAATTTATTTTTTTTTTAAATCTGACAAACAATTGTCAGGCTTTTTTTCTTCAGTCTTACATTGTTGGCATTTCTGTTCTACAGCAGGAGAAGAGCAGCTTCTGAAGCCAATAGATGAAAAAGCAATTTCAGGTTCTGGCAAGCAGAATAAATCCATGCTGCAGTAGCAAAAGACAATTTGTTGTGACAAAGGGAAATAAACTGAATTAACTGAAGACTTAAGCACATACTCTAATACAATAAAGCAGACTGATGACCACAGTGATCTTGCAGTTCCTGCATAGTGGAAACCATGGGTCTGTGGAAGCACCCAAGACACTCCTGCATGTCACATTTCACTGCAATATGCTCACATACAGTACTTTGGGAGCACCCATGACCAAACACACAATACTGTGGGCAAATATAGAAGTTTCCTCCAAGGTTTTTCACAGCTAACCTCATCTATGCACTTAAATATACTTGATATTCTTGGAAGTCCCTAGGCATTACCATTTTAGCAAAAAATACAGAGGTTTTGATCAATTTACTCCATCGACACATATTTTCTTTCAATTCCAGCAACTGCTTTGGTTTGAGCATTTAAACCAGGAGTTCAAGTGAAGGACCCTCTCAGCTACCAAGCAAGACACCTCTGACACCTCGAAACATCAAGGAGAAACCTAAGCCAGTCATGGCTCTTTCCTTGGATCAGAATGGCCCTGACTTATTACTGTGGAACTTTTCTAGACTTGCACCAACTTAAATCACACCTGAACTCAAAAAAAAAAAAAAAAAAAAAAAAGATGAAGAAAAGCTAGTGACAGCAAGTTACATCACCAAAATACCAGTATATCAGAGTCAGAATGTGGCTGTTCTCGGAGTAAATTTAGGAACATTTCTACAGCATGTCACCTTAAAGTACAAGGGAGGGTGGAGGGAAACCAAGAGTGATTTCAGACATAAGAGAGGAATTATTTAAACTCAGCTGGGTGTAGATTCACACTCACTATGTGCGTATCAGAAGTGACACTAGATGACTGCATTCCCACTACAAGGTATACGCAGTGACCATTGCTCACTGGTATCCAGCAAAACACAGCTAAAACCATGCCATACCACAGGTACACCACATACAGCAGCAGAGTGACTAGGGTAAGATGTCAGGAAGCCTGAGGAATAGAGAGGTTTAGCACAAGAGAGTTAAGAATGGGCTAAAGCAGTCATATAGGCATATGAGATCACGATTTTAATCTTCTATAGAAAAGAATTTGAAAATATGAAGTATGCAGATGTCAGTGCTGAGAAAATAAAAGCCTCCCTTTTAAAATCATCAATCTGAAGTGCATACGGAAATAAGATATACAATGGGGATCAGATGCGTATTGAATTTGGTCCTTGTTCCCTGTTGCATATTTGTTAGGAGATTTCTTTTTATTACTTTTTAATTCATTATTGTAAGTGTAATCTCAGTCAAGTCAAATCACTTCATTAATTAAAAGGGATTGGAAAGGTCCTTAGCTACCAGATTCCACAAAGGCCCAAAAGCTCAGGCCTGCTTACAGGAGGTCGTATTTCATTTGCTGCCTGTGTCAAACCAGTACCCATCAGGCCTTTGCCATTCCCCAGAGACAAGACAATCAATGTCTGCTCACTAAAGCCCCTCACATGAATCCATTTAAGCAATGGGGATGCTTCCTGTCGAAAAAAGAAATGGTCTCTTGGTATCGCTGATAGAAATTAGCCATGAATTAAGAGAAGCACAGTTGTTTTGGAAGAAAGCCAGACCCAGAATTAATAGGCCATCTGAGCCTCTGGAGTGTTGAATCCCATTTGTTAGCAATTCTTTATGAAAGGTTTCCCCTCCCTTAGACTAGTTCTGACCAAACCCTTTACGCTAGCTACCTCCTGAAACTAAAAATCATTGACTTAAATTTTAACCAGCTGGGAAAGTATGAAAAACACTGTCTTTTGTCAAACAACTTTAGAAACTTGTTTTGTCTTTATACTACAATAACCCATTTGCCCTCTGTTTCTTTAAAATACAAATTTCTTCACGAGTCATCATCTCCCTGTGCTTAGTTGTAGCAGGGCCACTGACAGATGGAGTTACACTAGACATGAGTTTGGCTCAATATAATTTCAGCAATTTTTTGGCAAAATCTTGTCAAGACTTTCACTGTACATTTAATTACTATTATCCTGTGTGAATGAAACAATACAGCTTGTTGCCAATCCTCCTAGCCTCAAAAAGCTTTGCATCTAAGTTTAGAGGCAATGAAATTAAGGACCTTTTAGATAAATTATCTCAAAATGCTCCAGACTCACATTTTTTACAATAGACAATTTGGTTCCAGTCTGGTTTTCCAAAGGTAGTTGAATTTTCTCCAATTTTTGATGTAAAAACATGGGGGAGGGATGGGCACAATGGACACTTCACAGAATCACAGAATAGCCAGAGTTGGAAGGGACCCATTAGGATCATCTAGTCCAACTCATGTTTAGGCACAGGACAAAACTCTATAGTCACACCATGTGCCTAAGTGCCCTGTCCAATTGCATCTTAAACTCTGTGAGAGTAGGGGCCATGACAGCCTCCCTGGGGAGCCTGTTCCAATTCTCCACCACCCTCTGGGTAAAGCTCTTCCAAATATTCAATCTAAATCTCCCCCGGCACAGCTTCATGCTGTTCCCCTGTGTCCTGTCACTATCCACCAGAGAGAAGAGGTCAGCACCCACCCCTCTCTCCCTGGTGAGGAAGTTATAAACAGCTATAAGGTCTCTCCTAAGTCTCCTCTTCTCCAGGTTGAAGAGACCAAGTGCTTTCAGCCTTTCCACATAAGACTTCCCCTCCATTCCCTTCACTTGTTTGCTTTCTTTCCAAAATGTGACACAGGATTCTAGTTCAATTTCTAAAGACTTAAGGTTTTCAAGAAAACCAAATACCTGTTTTTCTCAGAAAAACTTGCGAGGACTTCTTGAGTGGGACAGCTCAAAAATCCACTACTGACAGGTAGGCTGGTCAACCTCTAAGTGAAGCTGTATGATCTGGAAGCAGGCAGGGATGTACCAGGTGAATCTCAGCATCCAATCACACAGGAAAAAACCCAAACACAACTACCCATCTATGTTCTCTTTAGCTCCTTGTTTCATTCAGATATTTGCTATACTTACCTGAGGTATCTTATTTCCCTTCTCAGACTGTAATACTATGGTCTGCCATTTTCATTCTGTTAATATAATCCCTGGAACAATAAGACATTAATCCAGGTTGATGCTTTGTATGCTCAGGCTATGCAAATCAATAATTTGTTAATAATATTTGTAAGCATATAATTGGGAATCTGATTGGTTTTACAATCATCATCTAGCTCAAAGGCTCTCACTTGGTGATAACAAATACTTGGAGCAGTAAATGTTGGGGGTTTTAATCATTCATTCAGAAAATGTTGGTTTTGGTTATAGGGAAGGTTAAATCTGACCTTTATTGGCTTCCATCCTGCAGACAAATAGGCAGTTTTACAGCTTTTTCTCTCTTGCAGATGCATAGACCCCACAACCTTGCAGCACAGAGGACATAGTTTGTGTAATTTAATTTTTAATTGTAACTGGGAAGAATTTTCTGGTTTCTCTAGACAGAAGCGGTCAGGTGATTATTTTGCTACTTCCTGACTTCTCATTTGTTCTCATTATTTTCAAAGGCCTTTTTAAAATTGATTATGTTTTGAAGAACAAATAGGAGAAATTTAACAAAGGTCTCTACCAGTCTTAATTCTAATTGCAGTATCATTTCATCATTCAGTAACTCTTGGCAAAAATACCCCACATGTTAGAGCACACAGAAGAGTCTTGTAAACAACTCATCTGCCAGACATCAGCTCTATTTCCTTTGCATTTGATTTGCATTGTCTGATTTAATTAACAACCAGAAGATATCAATTTCTAAATAGGCCACCATATAACTGTTCCTCTCTTTCTCTGAAGGAGACCTTACTATTTAATTAGCTATGATCTGTTCATGAATTTGTCACAAAAACAAAAGCACACAACAATTCACTAATCACTTAAGGAGAAGGGAAAAAATGTTTTTTTATGCTAAGATATTTCAAAGCTTTAATTGTGACAATAGAATGAGGTAGTGGACTGAATCCCACAGAAAACTTCAAGTATAAATTATTATTCCAAAGCATCCAATTCCTAGTGGAAACAGAGCATCATAAAGACAACTGTCCCATACACCTTTAGCTGATGAAACAGGCTAACGTGTCTTCACTGCATGGCCAAAGTGGCAAACATTTAGAAAGTTCTAAATTTTGCCTTAACTGCCTAACCTCATTTTATACCACATGAGGTGTAAACAAACCCTAGCTTCCTAAAATCTCTTCTTCAGGTCACTGAAGTCTCTTCAAAGATGCATTGCCTAATGGCAAAGATGTATTGAGGAGAGCGGACTGGGTCTGAGATGTTTAAACATCCAGTTGACACAGGATAGATGATGAACATGGGTAGAGTCAAGACAAGAATACCACAGAAACAGGACTCCCACCAAGTATTGCACCAGCTCAAATTCCTGTTCTCATCCTCACTTGGAAGAGAAGGAAAGGACATATGTACTCAGCCCAGCTCAGTATCGGCAGATAGGTGCAAGGCAGAGTTCTTAAGAGGTGAATGGAGTCACAGGCTTACAGTGGGGTAAAAGTGGAAGGTTATAGTATGATAGCAAACTTCATAGATACAGCTGCAAAGGACCTTTATAACATTGGGAAGTCAGACAAATAATTTATTCTACCTGCAATAAGCAGCACAACACTTTCCCTGTCTCCAAAGAAGCAGTTCTGGAAGCAGAAGGTCAAATAAAGTTCCCAAATGCTTATATTCTGCACACCTACTGGATCATGTGCCAAATTTCTCCTATGGTTCAAAAGGACTCTTGGCTGCAAGGACTCTTCAGTATGTGATGAAGGTTGCACAGCAGCCTGTGTGTTTTCATGAAATATCTAATAATTTAATATTTTGAGACTTCTACTTTCGTACTTCTAACTAATCACTTAAAATTTGTTGGCAGGAGATGAGTTGAGAGGACAGATGCATAGAAAAGGCTATAACCACAGAGAGGAAGACTCACAGGGATTTCTTCTTTAGGAAAAAGAATGGCAGTGTGGCTGCCACCCATGTCCTACTAAGCAACTTTCCAAACTTCTCAGCTTTGCTTCTTTGAAAAGTGTGACGCACACCTTAGCATCTTTACGATGACTGGACTTTAACACACTGACTTCAGAGTCTTTCTGTCAGTCCCATCAGAGTGATGAGCCTGTTACCAGCTGCAAACAAGAAGAATTCAAAAGAATAGCCACTATCTGCTATTCCAAGCCATCTAGTGAAAGCAATATCAGATGAAGGTAGACTCACACAGAACTTCTCAAATGTCCTTTGAATGTGTCTTCTCTCTGGGTAACTGCACTCTATGCTGTCCTACGCTAAAACAACTTATACAAGCAGAACTACCCATTGTCTGATTGCCATTTAGGAAGAAAGTCTTGTACCATGTGACATTTGCAACCATCTCAAGTCCCTTTATACTTCCAGGACAGTTAAACAGACATTCATGTACATACAAAGCAGAAGCCCTCTATTAATAAGGGAGCGTGGCCCATGACAAATTCAAGCCTAAGACCCATAATTTGTTTTGGGCACTGACTACTGGAGTCAGACTGAGGTCCCAATTCAGCAGGACACTGGGAATGTACAAAAACTCCATTTTATCACTGTTCAGGAAAGCACTTAAAAGTATCTCTTTCCATCTCTTCAGAGATCCCAAACTGCAAATGTTTCCTGTTAGGGTGCCAAAAATGCTAACTTTGCCACATTATCACCTAAGATTCTGTTCACATTCACTGGGAAACCAAAATAATTCCAATGAGGACCCAAGTTTCAGGGAGTTTAAGGGGCACTTAATGTGACTTTGGGGTTGTCCTGTGCCTATAGGAGTTGGACTTGATGATCCTTATGGGACCCTTCCAACTCAGGACATTCTGTGATTCTGTGAGGCCTCCTTACAGCTGAAGATTTACAAATTCCTATTCCAAACCCACTGAGCATCAAGACTTAAAGCAAAAAAAAAAAAAATATTCCATTATATACCTAAATAGATGATTCAGGAAGCATTTGAGTTAAGCTTAGTGATGATTGCTGTTTTAAGCTGCCCAAACTCCAATTCTTTTCTGAAAAAGTATGAATTTGAACCACTGGTAAATAAAGTTTGTTAAAGGTACTATTTACCAGAGGAAGGTGAAGATTGGTGTGGAAAATCTGGCAGCTCCTATCTAACCTTTTCTGATCACTAACCTACCCATTCTAAATGAAATCTACAACTTCAGAAAGAAAAAGCAGTGAGGAATGATCTGAAGGTGATTTCCAGAAACAGAGAAAGAGGTTAGACCCCATTTGCTCATCTAAAAAGAAGTATCTAACCCTTTTCTCCTGGCCTTAAAAGATTTTTGATATCCCATTCTCTTCCTTGACATGTGAACCAAGTCTCAGGCTACTCCTGGCACAGGAAAGAGTCTTACTGCTCTGAGTTGAGATCAGGTTGGTTTCTATGTTCTGCTTTGTTAATCTAATGAAACACCGTGGTTTAACAGAGGGAACTGAAAAATGCACTTCATCCCCCAGTCACCTCATTTTATGAGGTTTACTCAGCAGCTATATCAAAGCCATTTTAATTAAATAGGTCACTAAAGGATCTTTTTACCTTGAAAAAGTTGTGGTCAGGACTTTACCTGGGCTGAAAGGTTTGAATTTCATTACAGCTTTAAAGTGGCGAGGTTTTTGAGTAGTACCCTTTGTTCAACACATCAATACAGCTATTTGCATAAAGTATTGATTAGAAGTCATTATAATCACAAAATGTTAATTACACCAATTAATTCTCAATCTGTTTGTAACTTAAGCTTGTTTGCTTTTGGCACAGAAGGTTAAAACAAAAGTGAATCAGTCTTGGTTTTGTCTCTGGGGAAAACTTCTTATACCTTGAGGACTCATCCTGTAAACAGCACTTCATCTGTATGACTGAGCTTTTTCCCAATGTTGTTTCATAACTTCCCATGCTATTTTCAAGTACCACACAGGGATACCAAACCCTTGGTCTTCTCATGACCAAGCAGGTTCCTTACAGTCACCATAACTGACCTGTAGTTTTATAAATAATGGAGAACAAGAAACTCTTCTGATATGCCCCAACTACCAGATGAAGGAGGTGATTCTGTGAGACTGGTACAAACGCATAGTGCTGAGCAGCTCTCAAAAATCAGATCCTACAGCATTACTGATCTGATTCTGTTACCTGCTTTCCCTTCTGCAGAAAATTTCATTTGTGGAGACACCTTGATTCCTGCAGCATCATAGCTTCTGCTTCCCCGGATGGCTGTACCTTGTTCACTCTAAATACTTCAACCCAATCCCATCATGTCACTTTTAAAGGTTGTTAGCTGCCCTCTTCCTCTTATTTCTTAAGAAAAACAAATGACTGTCATACCACTATTTTCACCTGTGCCTCCTTATCTTCTTCTGACTGTCCAAGCAATTTGCTTTCCCTCTCAACCATTTAAAAACTCTAAAAGCAAACAAACAAAAGCAAAGAATAAAAAATAATAATTAAAAGAAGAACCACCAAAAAAACCCAAAACCCAAACCAAAAAACCCCAAACAAACCCCCACTTTTTCAGAAGGAAAAAAAAAAAAAGAGTAGTTTTTTCCAAACACACTCTCTCTACTCCCTGGCACATATGCTTCATTAAAGCTGCCTTTGGCTTAAGACCTTCCAAGGAAAACAATATAAGCTGTATGTAACCTAGCGATCACCTGCAGTTGACTATAGTGATGAGGAGAAGTGGGAAGAGGGAATTTTGCATTTTCTTTGTACTGTTAGGTACAAAGAAGGTAGTATTAATTTAATAATACCATATCCATAAAGTACATAGAAAGAAGGAAATGATATATAAAAAACCCCTATTCAGTCCCTAGGAAAAAAAAATTCCTTTGCGCTATACAGACCTATCCAGAAGCAGCATGCAAAGAATGTGCATTCATTGGAGGCAGATTTTAAGTTATAATAGTACTTCTTACGACATGAAAGTTGGTGACATGTGGGCACAGATAAGTTCACTTTCCCATCCCTTTTCTTAAGCTGCCAGTAGAGAATTATCTTTTTAGAAAATAGTTCTTGGATCTAAATATTTAGAGTGTGACATTTAAGGAAGTATTATAAGGCTCTGTTTAAAGTAATGTTATTGCCTAAATTGAAACAATAGGCTGAGTCCTGAATCATTCAGTTCTGATTGTTGCAGTGCTTGGTTTGGAACAGTGATGTGTCCAGGTGTTTAAAGAGACTTGCCACTACTTGAGAAGGAGAAATCACTTCAATGAAATGTGGCAGGCAGCTGTAAGACCCGTTATCAAATGCACCCAGAGATTAGCTCATGGAGTATAAAAAAAAAAAAATCCTGTATTCTTAATTTTGCAAATCTGATACAGAAACTTATACTTCAAACTGTATAGAGTAGAGGAGTATAGCCAGCACAATAAGCTTCAAAGTTCAGAGAAAACCACTGAAACAAAAAACAGTCACAGATGACATCTGAGATAGACAGGTAACATACCCAAACTCAGTCTGAGGTCCTCTGGATTTCCCACATATTGGTCAAATAAAAGAAATGTCAATGCAAGAGACTTCTGAAGCTTAATATACCCTTCTGAGATTACTAGAGCATTGTAATATTAACTCTGCTGCGGAATAGCTTGGACTTTGTGCTTGCATAATGCAATGAAATCATAGATAGAATATCTGACAATATTATACAATAACAGAATCCTTGCAAAAGTTCATGAAACAAATAAAGATTTAGAGTGAAATAGCTAACACATCGATAGAACACCCTCTAGTTAACATAGTTGAAACAACAGAAAAAAAAGTTTCTACAGGCTTAAAGTCCAAAGAGTTTTCTGGGTTTGTTTTTAACCCCAGAAAAAAATTAACAATGTATTTTGTATAAAAATCACAGGATTCTGTGCTATACCTTGGAAAATCTGCTCTCTTATCCAGTGTTTCCAAGTAAAATTAGCTAGTATAAAGGCCATTAAAAAAACCCAGGGCATATAAACTGCATAATACCAGAACTTTTGTAGCAGACTACTGTATTTTAAACAGCTAGAAAGGTAAATATGTAATTTTTTTAGGGTAAAATCTTTTTAGAGACCACCATATTATAATTACAGATATTAGGCAATGATCTTTGCTATTTAAAGGCATTTAAAAAAAAAAACTTCACACCCAACTTTTCCTCCATCCCTTTGGAAGGGATTTTATGGCTCACAGAAATCATCTAGCTAAAAGTAATTAAGTGTATAATCCTTTGGACTTGCATCTGTGCCCTCCCAGCACCATTTCCTTAGAGACGAAAGTCTGGGGATCTGGCTGTAGGCCCTGTCAAAGAGGGGAAAAAGCAAGCGAATACTGCTGACAACCTCACAACCTAAGCCTTACACTGCATTAACTAGTCTATATCTCCTTTCATATTTCTTTGAAGAGCAATGGCAGCAGCTGATGAGAACCTCAGAGCCACAACTCCAATGGCATTGGAGAAGAACAGTAAGAACTCAGGCTTGAAAGACATCTCTGGCCTTCCCACACATCCCCAGGGGCTTGAAGATTTGAGCAGGTTTTGTCTAGTTTCACTCCCTTGTTTCTGTGGGAAGAGATTATCTGCCTGAGGAGCACCCATAACACCAGATTATTAATATCTTCTCAGCACTGGAAATCATGACCATCCATCAGAGGATTATCAAAGACTGGTTTATGAATGAGTCAGACTACAGACCTAATATCATTTATGAGTTAGGGCAGACATGGATATTTCATGCAGGTCAGACAAAAAGAGCATACGATTTTCTGTCATGATCATTTATGAGGTCTTGACCTTAATGTAACCTCTCCTCACAGTGCCTATGACTTGTTTTCTTTGGTAATTCCTGTGAATTAGCTTTTTTGCTTAGCTGTCTACACTAATTTTTATCACATGTAAAAGCCTTTTCATGAAGCAATAGAACAGCTTTGCTTCTTACTTTTAAAAATATCTCCTTTTTTCCTGTGTATTGATATGATTTCATAGCGAGGACGATTTTACATAAACTATTTTCCACTCCACTGAACGTTATGTCGCTCTGTATGAATATATTTCTTGGTTGACACTAAGGCAAAATATTGCTGTAAATGCTATATTTTCATAAGTGTTACACTTTGACTTTTTAATAGATTCATTCCATGCATACTATCAATACCAAATCTTACTGATGGACCTGTATTAATCTGCCAGCATATTTTCCTCTGTTATCCCCAGAGTCTTCAGCTATGAGTCAAAAGGATTAAAAGATCACTAGCTCTTCTGTATTTCAAGGCAACAAAGTGATCAAGATGGAGGGAGAAGCTCAGATGATTTGAAAAATCTCCATTGGTAGCACAGAACAGAAAAAGGGAATTTGAGACTTAAAAACAGTAAGTGGGAAACGGGGGGTGGGGGTTGTTTTGGGGGTTTTTTTGGTGGTGGTGGTATGGAGTGTTGGGGTTTTTGTCTGTTGAAATTGAAATAATAAGGCAGAATGGCCAAATTCAGAACCAGCTGTATATAGGGGTAAGTTAGTAGTATAGCAGCTGTAAGTTTCTGAGAGCATATAGCATAAGAGAAATCCCTATGATTGCAATGCTAATAATGCAGGAGATGAAAGACAGCATGATTTTATCAACTTCAGATGCCTTTTAAGTATTATTTGGCTCACATGGGGACACACATTTTTTTTCTCTTCTACATTAGTTTAAATCTAGGTTTTGAGTAATTGACTCCAGGGTTACATCCTTCTAAAAGAGACTAAAGATCAGTGCTGCCAAGACCTGTTTCTGGAAAAGGCCCAAGAATAGTAGAAATAGCTACATATTTTATTCTAGCTTTTCAGCATGTTAGGAGCAATTAAACAAAGTACATGAAGTCCAAATGCAGTGACTTGGATTCTTCATTAACATATATCTAAGCCACATTTTTCCTTGGCTTTTTAGAATTTGTGATTATCAATATATTCTCATTTGACTTTGCCCATTTTGTAACCAACTAGTCATATACCCTCCAAGTATATCTTCTATGCCTTATCCATTCCTTCATCCTTTTTAGGGTTTCTGAAACATCATACAAAGTTGTCCTTATTTTTATAAAGACATCAGTTATTACAGAGATGGAACTTTTGAGATGCAAGTTCTGTCACTTTCTGAAAGTAACACAACTATAAAACTATTTTCAAGTTATGTTATACTTGTTCTGAGCCATTCCCAAATATGAAATAGCAGGGACACACTGCAGCCTTTCATTATCTCGCTTGTATGAGTATATAATAAAATAACACAAACTGAGGATGTGTTCAGGACAGTTCTGTCCAATTTCCTGTTTACCAATGAAAATTCTCACATTTTAAAATAGTACCAAAGTGGTTCTTCTAGTACAGCCTTATAGCACTAACAAAAGACCATTGGAAAAGATTTTGACAACTTCTTTTTCCAATTCCCTAGAAAGATACACCTACTAATTTAATTCAGAAGAAGAAAGGCATAAGGTATGTCTGCTTGCAGGAGAGTTCTGCAACAAGACTTCATATAGGACGAGGGGTAATGGCTTTAAACCAAAAGAGGGTAGATTCAGATTAGTTGTAAGGAAGAAATTCTTCACTGTGAGTGTGTGAGATACTGGAACAGATTGCATTCAAGCGTTCAAAGTCAGGTTGATGGGGCTCTGAGCAACCTGGTCCAGTGGAAGGTGTCTGTGCCTAAGGCAGCAGGGTTCAAACCAGATGATCTTTAAGGTCCCTTCCTACTCAAGCCATTCTGTGATTCTAGGATATCCACAGAGACTTACAAAGGCAATAGCCTCTTGCATCCTTATTTGAGTTACTATTGAAGTCATATCTCACAAAAGACAGACTAAATATCAGAGTTCAGATCTCCAGCTGCTTTCAGTCTCTGTTGCTCAATGGTTTATACAGGTTAACTGAGAACATGGCCCTCTGTGGGGTTGGAAGCCTATCATATGTAGGCAGAGAGGAAAAGAGATAAAGTTGCGCAAAGCAGTCTAAATGCATTTGATAGCAGCTGTTCCAGAATTTGCAGTTGTCTCTAGTTTATTTTTGCAGTTCATCACTGCAGAAAAATAAATTTGGGGAAAATCTTTAGCCTCTGTCTTCGAAGTCTTTCAAGACATGGGGCACAGGAGACAAGTTACACTAAGAACAGCAGACAGCCAGGATGTGAGACATTTCATAAGAAACAATGAGTATCTTACTGAAGCCTCACACACACATGAAATTTGGGACATAGTTGTTTATCATCCTTGTTTTTCTTTTTACAGATGAGGTTCCACCTCACAAAAAACATCCACAAGAAGCACCCATTTCAGCTTTGGAAGCCCAAACAGGAGTTGCTCAGGAGTGAATGCAGCTGGAGAACTGCCTAGAGAGGCTTCAGTCAGTTTGCATAACATTACCTGTAACATTGTGTTATTTCTTAAGCAACATTTGATTCCTTCATAAATTAAGCAGGTGGCAGCTCACAGCTGTTTGCTGATGGGATGTTCAGTTTGAAAGGTGCATCATGGTGTTGAAAGGCACCAGTATGGGTGTTAAAATGGCCTGAAACGGAGAAGTGGAGCCATTAGCAGTAACTATGCATACTAATTAGGCAGTTACTGGCATGGAGTCAATGTGTCATCACCTTAACTTAGTGAACAGAAAATCTCAGCTTTTATAGTTTAAGGTCTCCATCATCTTTCTTCATATTATCTAGTGCTGAAACCTTTACTCCTAATTAATACTGGAGTTGCTGCCCAGTGAGCATATTTTTGTGTCACTATTAAAACTATTAATCTGGGAACACCGTATAGATGTGCAGACTGTGGGTTTCTCTGCTGCAGGGCAGAAATTGTGACTAGGGCTTCAGCTGAGTATGGAATCCAAACAATGCTGATGCCAAAGGGCTTATCTGATCCTAAAATGCTTGGAAAGAGTGAATAGCAAGATGGAATCAAGAAGGTTTTTTCCCTCCGTTTGGTGCTACTGTATTTAGTCTTGGAATATAGACTTCAGTTTTAATACCCACAGTCCAGAAACACTACTAAATAAATTAGAGATGAGAAAAGCCTCAAGAAAAATGAAAATCTGGAAGATACTCAAGTATCACTGATAAACAGCTGGATACACACCTGAATGAGACAAGGTTAAGATGTAAATTGTGCTTACAGTCTGCATGTACATAAATGAGGAACAAACGCTGCTAATGTCTTCAAATGCAAAACACAAGTCCTACTGTGAGGAAATCAAAATTAAATGTAGGCAGAAGCCTAGTTGAGAGCTACCTTCTATTTTAATAATATTGCTTCCACCCAGATATTGGACCTGACCAGCATCTTTGGGGGTCTCTTCCTCACTGTCCATTTTTAAACATTTTTTCTCATCATTTTCCTGTACAGCAAGGTTCTAGGTGAGTTCCAACTTGTACCTTGCATACAAACATCTATGAATCTTCCTACTGCCCTGTTCACATAGTGTCTGCTGGCATCCGTTTGCCTTACTTTTACTGTAGCTCTATAGTAGGTTGATATTTTCAATTTTTTTTTCCTAAAACACATATAAATCTTTCTCTAAACAGGACTGTTGCAAAACTGCTCTGCTACATATATCAAGCTTTAGTTTATCACTCCTAAACATTTTTCCCCTTTCTTGTTTTTAACATTTTTGGCATGTTCACACAGGTAAACATGATTAATTTATACTCTATTTTGCATTCAGTAGTCTTTTCACTGACAAGTGACCAGGCTCAGCATTTTCCTCTTTCTTCCTCAGGTCACTATTTTATAGTTCTTCAACACTGAAATCTTCAGCAAAACCAAGATGTTTTGTCCAAATAACTGTTACCATGTACTTTAACTTGCTACTATACTATCACATAGCACAAATGGAAAATTTCTTCAGAATAGGAAAGCTGTAGGTTTTCAAACAGTGGCTTTCATTTTTTGCAGATGCAATTACTTGCTGGCACAATCTACCACACACGGATAGCTAAATATGTGATTGTACCTCACTACAATTTACAGAAGCATATTAGAGGCAAGGCTGAAATTGTAGTCCTAAAGGTCTAACCTGAGCCTCAAAAATCCCAGGATATCTAGAACTAGAGTGCTTATTTTGGCATATTACTAATAAACAGCACAAGACAAACAATATTCAATATGATCAAAGTTCATCATTCTCAAGCTCACAAGAGGATGTGTATAAATAGGATGTATATGTATAAATACTGATGTAGTATCAGTCTTCACTGCAGAGCATTTTTTGTCAAGATTTCCTCATTTTCCCTATTTGATGCTCTTGAACATTAAAAAGCTTTATAAAAGCTTTATAAACTAAAAGCTCTCAATTAAACAGAAGAAAAGATCAGGATATCAGTTTGCTTGTTCATTCTCTCCACATTCCTCAAACACCCCTCTCATCTTTGGTGATGCGAAGAAACAACACTCGTTGCTTTTTTCATGTTTTCCTCCAGTTTGCTTCTTGGTAATTTTGTTTCCTCTTAAGTTTTGTACTGGGAGAGACAGATGTTAAAGATTCAAAGGAGAGCTTTACAGTGCAATCATTGTTATTAGGTTTTCTCACCCTCTCCACTTTTAATTTTTAACAAAAAGAACAGTCATAGTATAACCACCTGCAATTGAGTAAGCACAAAATACCCCCAGCCTTCCTCAGCCAAAAGAGATCTTTTGATGCAGCTGCAGATGGGGCAAAAGAGTACTACTAGGGCCTGAGTTTGGCACTTGACATTTCTACACTGAAAAAATACAAACTTAACTATCATGGGCACGTGCAAACAACTATCTTTGCCACATCTGCCCTAAGCAATGTTACCTACAGTAAGTATCTGCTTTGTAAAGAAGTTTGCAGTGTAAATAATTGTAAAGCAAGCTGGAAATATGACCTCCATCAACCTGTAGTACATGCAAAAGCTTAATTCAGTTTGTCCATCAATTTCCAAATTAATGAGACTCACTGTATTGAAGAATAAAAAAAAAATTGGCCTTTGACTTTGTTTGAGATTACACTTCCACATTAATGTCCTCAGCAGAGACTCTTGCAGTAATGAGATGAAAAGCATTCAAACAATATCCATTTGATCTTTACACATTTCCACCCACACTTAAGGCCAGCAAGGCAGAGAAGCATCTGAAGTCAGCAGACATTCAAACATCAGCACAATATAGCCCAAACCCAAAGACACTGGTGCTAAAACCTTATTGAGATGTTTTGTCAAACAAACAAAAACTAGGCACAAAGATCAGAACCTCACTTCCAGCATGCACAGCTTACACGAAACACTGGTAGCTTTGTCTCGTTTGCTAACAAGCTTTTCATCCTTAGTGTTCCTGAAGACAATCATTTAATTAAATACAGAGATTAAGGGAGGTTGTTCACTACAATCTAAACTTCGTTTTGTTTTGCATTCATTGTCAATGAACATAAATTGTAGAGTTACTGAAGACTGAACTGTATGACTGGAGTGTACACTCGTGTGCTAGGCTTAATCAGGCTAATTTAATCAACAGAAGAGAAGACACCATAGAATAAGCTCAATGCAAGCTTAGGGTAAGCATAAACCAGCAGGGGATCCAGTAAGCCTGCAGAGCTTATGCTGCTGCCACCCATGCCTCTCGTGCAAATGCCAGAGGCAGTTGTAACTCCTCAGTCCTTAGGGGGGATCCATGCCGTACACAGGCTACGTAGACAGTTGGAGTGGGACAGAAATGAAAAAGGCTAATTGGTATCAGCTAGCAAGATGTGTTTGCTGATCTGGTTGGGAAGACAGTGTCCAACACTCACCTGCCTTAGAACATATGCTTACATCAGAGCACACAGGAGGTGTGCAAGAGTCAGGTGTTTGGCTCAGTGTTAGAGCTTCTCACTCTGGGAATTTCCACCTAGCCAGGTGACAGATTTCATTCCTTTGTGTTCATCGCACTGTCCAAACCATGACATCACTTGCAATTTTGATTCTATGTAGACAGAGTGTACCACATTTACTTGAGAGAGACAGGAGAACAAAGCCCTCTTGTTAGAGGACTGATAAATGGAATGGATTTATTTGACAGTTCCAGCATCTGGAGGCATTACTATTTTAATATTTACTTTGTCTAAAGTGTTTAATTTTAAAAATGTAATTCTTTCTCACCTCTATAAAAGAGCAACGTGATGTAGCAAGTCATTTTTACAGATTCACTGCTAAGTATGTATTTCAGAATAGCAAATGACATTCAAAAATGAGTCTAGCCCCAGCAGATGGGAAGGTAACATTCTACCTACAATGTCACAACAATAAAATGGGAAAGTGAATAAAGGTGAAAAATTAGAAAGTAGCAGTGATAACATCCAGAGCTTTCAATCATTTCCATGTTGGGAAAGAACTATTATGGTTTCAGTTCCAAAGGTAAACTCAAAGTTTGACCAAGAGTTTAGAGAGCTTAATTTAAAACTTTCTTCTTATGGGAAATGAAGCAAATCCAGCACAAGGAAACAAATAAACAAAAAGACAGCTTTCCCAAAAGAACACATTTTGCTTGGCTAAGAAATTTGGCAGGCAAACCCTCAGGTATAGTCAATTTATGCAGCTCTGCCTTTTTACATATTAGCAGACTCTTATTCTCCTTCATTGCTCATGATTTGTCTGTATTAACGTCAGTAACACCATTAAGATAACTTACAGAAAGCACTAAACTGAGGACAATGTCTGTGGACAATGTCTTTCTAACCTTCCAGGACAAACTGTGTGGCTGTGCAGCAAGTTGTGACCACAAAATAAAAATTAAAGATATTCTGCAAGGCCTTTCCATCAAAATTCTTTCTTTAAGAGCATCAGCAGGTAGGATGCAGGTAGGAACAGCCTCAGATTTCACTGAGAAATAGTTATTTTCCAGCATTTTTTTTAAAGAACAACAAAAAATTAAGGTGAGCACTTTCATTTCTTTCTTGCATAAGTCAGTTTTACTTGCCTGCCTAGCTCCAAGGAAAACCATCCCATTCTGTATATTCCTGAGTTGCCTATAAGGCTGCACACACACTTTTTGCTAATCAGACTTTTCTCCACTGTCTCCCACTGTCCTCAATTAAACTTCTCTGTCTGCGTAGTAGTACAACCCTACCCAAAAGCAGCACAGGACAGCATGGTTTTCATCAAACAGTGATACGGTTCTACTATATACTGAATATATACTATATAGTGAAATTCAAGTCTCAGACAGCACCAAGACAAAACCAAAACACCTTTCAATTTAGTTGAATAAATCTAAGCCTTTCAAATAGAAAAGCTTTAAAATCCTTATAGCAATCCCTCTGCTTTTCCAGGTTCTTCTGTATTCACCATGGTTTAGGAAGATACCTTAGTAAGCCTTCCTTAACTTGCCAGCTACAAACTGGCTGCTTTGCTGTACTCATGGTTATCTTTTGTCTCAGTGCTGTTCTCACTTCTAATAGCAAAAGAGTTTCAGATCTAGAAAGCACAGCTGCTGCTTACAAGACCTTCCCAGTCTCCCACCCTCACTAACCATTTCCTTTTTCCTCTGCAAAAGAGTAGCACATTTCAGGAAAAGGATACCTTCAAACTGGGAACTTGGAAAACACCCTACAGAAAACAGTTCAGTGTCAGAACACAGATAAAGAAAACAGAAACAGCTGCCACTTCCATCAGCACAAAGTATTAATGACCTTCAGAGCAACTCAACATCAGAACAGAGAGTGGCTTTTGTCTGATGGCCTGAGACATCATATACTGTCAAAGGACCTCAGATGTAGGCAATTCATTGCAGTAGAATACTAATAGAGTTTATCATGCTTTGAAGACTACTACACAGGAATCAAAGCCAGACTGCCTGTGGCCATTTTGAACACTTGAGCTATCCACTATCCAGTATCAATTCAGATACTTAGGCTAAAGACTGATGGCATGTTTGCAATATAACAACAAGTCAAGCAAATTGTAGGTAGCAAAGATTAAGTCACTGTTTCCAAAACAAATTGGATTTTTTCTTCTACAGATAAGAAGGAACCATAACTTTCTCATTGCACTAGCACCAGGTGTTATTACACATGGCAAGGAGAGAAATCCAGATTATAAATACCTTTTAGTCCAGAAATCTTCCCAGAGACATCATACCCCAGTGTTTCAGAATCCACCACTAGAGACAAGTGATACCTCTGAAATGCACTGAAAGGGTAGCGAGATGCAATTTCTTTTATTAACAGTATGGGTTAATAACCAATATCAGGATGACCAGCAAGAAACCTGACAGGCCTCACAGCATGAAGATGATTGATCTCTCATTTTCACTATTCTGCTCCACTGGAAACGGCACAACACTAAATACACCATAATAACAAGGGAAGTGGAGATGAGTTACATCTTTACCAAAAATATGCTTCCTCCTTATGTTCCTCTTAGTACATTATTGCCTCCCCTTAATAACTGTCTCAAGAAACTTATTTTCAAGTTACACTCAAATTTTTGTATGCAGGCAAGGATTACTACTACACCATCCAGACTCCTTCCTCTCCCCGAGGAAACAAAAAGCCCTAAAACATATTTCTATTCCCAATAGATGGAGAATATTCTGCAACATCCTCTCTCATTATTCAAAGCATCTCCCAGAAAACACCTAGGAACAATCTTTTTTCTGCACTGGTAACAATTGGTCTTCTCCTGTTGGACAGTTTTTGGAATAAAATTGTCTCATAGAAAAAAATTTGGCAGAGAGGGTTGCAAATGTGTTCACCATTTTGCTGAAAACAGCAACCATTTTCTTTTTCATTGCAAAGTTCTTCACTTAAAAAAATAAAGTATAGAGCAGCAAGTCAAATCAAATATGTTTTAAATATTACTCTTCCTAAGATTTAATAAGACTGAATTTAGACATTGTTTTACCAAAGTTAATTCATTTCTTAATTAGGTAAACTGAACACTCCTAGTTTGGAAGCACCCATGAGTGTACAAAATTAATCTCAGCCGTATTTGCTTTTATTAGTGTCTTTTATCTGTACCTTTGCTTTGGCTAGTTAAATTCCAAAGGTTTTATACTGGGTTTTTTCCTCATTTTTTTCACTCCCACTAAAGTAAAAGATGACAGGTAATAATATAATGTGTGGTAGAAAGAGAAATGCTGACAGACATTGTGTTACTTTGCTTCAATTAGGCTCTAATTACTTCTTCTCTTCAATTAGAAAATCACATGAACCAATTATGCCAGATAATGTGTGCTTATCCTATTCAAACTACACAATGGGTAAGGTCTATTCACATTGATTATCTTCAATTTATGCTTTTAGCCTTTTTTTCCCTTCTGTCTGCATGGCCCATTACAGTTTTAAAGTGGAAGCTCTTAAGCAGTTCACAGTATTATGATATCATTCATAACAATTGTTATGTTTTGATGGAAGAATAATTTTGATGCCTTGAAAGCAGAGGGGGAAAAATCTCCTTTGGATTGAATGTATTCCAATTTTGCTATTTTGGTTAACAATATTCCCATGGCTTTTTAAATAAATATGATACAATGTGGTCTACTGTTAATGGACAGAGCCAAGTGAAACAGTTGGTTCTATGGGAACAGACAGATTTCAAAACCAAACCAGGGTATTGAACACAAGAGTTGCTCACTCATTGTCAGCACAGAGGTATCAGTACTAAAAGCCCTACCAGACCTCATTCATGCATGAGTTGCAGAGTGGGAAGCAATCAGCAAAAGCAAAGTGACAAGGATAAAATCTAGAAGGGAAGAAACAAGAACATTTTTGTGCAAAATAAATGTGGGAAAAACCTGATGTAAATCCTTCACCAGCCATAGATCCAGATCAATAGATCTGGATAAGCAAAAACCTTCAAGAAACAATGCTGAATACTAGAGGCATCTTAAAGTACTTCACCTCTTTTATCAGGGTTTAGGGGATTTTGCTCATACATGGCTTTATCCATTCTTGTGCTCAGCTGAGGAACTGATTCCTTTTAATTCTCCAGGCATTAAATTTAGAATACACCCTTTGCTGTGCAGCAGTCTCCAGAGATGGTCAAGCACCAGGTAAGGTGCCATCTGGAATGTGGTGAAGGGAAAAAAAAAAAAAAAAATCACAGAGCCTACTATTTCAAATGTGATCATTTTCCCCTATGTACAGCAACTACTACATATGATATGCCACTTCATTGCCCAGTCACTTGGTCTCATTTCATTATAGACAGCTCTTGTCCATACCACTCTGAACAGCTTTGTGTCATCAGCATATATTCCTCTTCCTAATGTTTGGAGGACATATTGGCTTAAGGTCTTTTTTAGTTTACACCATCAGATTTTGAGATTCATCATGACTTAAAATGTTTTCTATTTTCTTCACTTGGACTCAATTTTAATTTTGATCCTTTCTCAAGACTTTCTACACAAACACAACATTAATCCTGCACTTCCTCAATTGTTATTGAGGGTCATCCAGGCCACAAGGTTTTCATTCCTCTAGATTTCCCTTTTAGCTTCTTTTAGAACAGCAAAATCATAGTATAGTGAAATAAAAACAGAGCAGAAGCTAAAGAGTTAAACAAAGGCAAGTTATTTTCTATAATGTTATGAACATGAAATGTGTATTTGCCAAAATGTAATTACAAAGAACTCTTTATAGTACATGTCATAATGAATGCCATAATGGAAGTTCAAACATCACAGGGAAAATAGTTACCTATGACAGGCAGAAACATCTTTCATTGAATTATAACTAAGAGAGGTAAACAACAGAAGTATTTGTGAGACCCCACTACTCTTATTTCCACTAAGAAGTTACTACAGAGTTATACACAGTTTAAATATGAAAAGCCTATATCAGGAAGACTATGGTTTGGCTAACAAGTTTCTCTGAGATCAAAATGCTCTGGAAAATCCAGCTTTGAAATTTCCTCTCCCTGTATCCCAGATGTTTTCAAAGTCCAGATCTAGGTCCCACTAAAGTCAAGCAACTACCTGCTTTCTCTGACAGCAAACAGGAAAGCAGCCAAGTGACAAAGTTCTCACAACATTTTTACTGTGGCAGAAATTAAAAAATAAATAAATAAAATCTCAGATGACAAGAGACTTCCAGTCCATCTGCTAGATCAAAGACTGGAACAAGTTTAAATGAGGATCTAAACTTTTGGAAGCTTATCTGAGCACAAGTGTTCCTCTTCAGACTCTTCCTGTCACTGCTCAAAATTCAGTAAAATTCAAAGTTTTTCTGAAGTTCAAGAACACTTCTCTGGCATTTGAGTTATAAAAGCAACAAAGAAAGAAGTTAAATTTTTTAAGATGCTTTTTACACTCAAAAAATTGAACAGATTTGGTTTTTGAAGACTAGACTTTTATTTCTCAATGGCTCACACCTCTCCATTTGATGGACATTAAACATGGCAGCTCTTGCCAACTTGATTGGAGTAACTGCAAAAACATTAGAACTCTTCACATGGGCTCATATTGAATCAAAACAATTGCTCCATCTCTTTTTATTAAAAGGGTCCATTTCTGTGCATTGTCTTCAAAAGAGTCAGTTGGACAAGCCAGTTAGTTTTGTCTGAGCTTGGACACTCTGACTGGGAGAAAGGTAAACAAGAATATTATGTGTTTTAAATATGAAGGATGGCTAGAGCATATAGAATCATAGAATTGTCAGAGTTGGAAGGCACCTTAAAGATCATCTAGTTCCAACCCCCATGCCTGGTGGGGACACCTTCCACTAGATCAGGTTGCCCAGAGCCCCATCCAGCCTTGTCTTAAATGCTTCCAGGCATGGGGCTTCCACAACCTCTTTGGGCAACCTGTTCCACAGTCTCACCATCCTAACAGTGAAGAACTTCCTCCTAATGTCTAATCTAAATCTACCCTCTTCTAGCTTGCATCCATTTCCCCTATATAGAACTGATAAACTTACTTCTTTCATCTAATAAAACTAAACCTCTAAATATAACAACTTACTGTTTCTGCCATTACACTGGCTTCTATCCAGAAGTAGTAATAGCAGCACCAACAGTTCTGTGAGTAGGTTACTTTATTGCTAAGGAAAAAGAAATCCTTCTCTCTAGTCCAAAGGGCTGCATTAGTGGAGGGGTCATACAAAAAGGGCTTCTATTGAGTTCAGACATGCTCTTACCGTAATAGAACTGAAACTTCTCTTTAAGTCTCTTCAGCAGCATTATGTGCTCTCCAAATATTAAGAATAAGAAGGAATAAAATTAGACTTCACCTATACTTGCAATTAGGTATGCTGCAGCATTAAAAACAAGGCCAGGTACATGAGGTAACAATTGCAGCAATAAAGACAAGGCCAGGTACATGAGGTAACAATTCAGCAAGGAAGAAGATTCTATGAACAGAAAAAAGGAAAGAAAACCCGAGTTTTAAAATGTATGTGTGCAAATTCACTGTCTCTTGGGTATTCATAACAGTTTAGAAGTGAAATGCAGTTTATGAGCATGAAGCATTCTCATGGTTGGTTTAAACTATTGTAAATTGCATTGCATTTACCTTTTATAAATACTACTTTAAAACAATTATGACCTAAGTAAATGCTTTTACTTGAAATGTTACTTTATATAGGAGGCACTATGCCTTTATCACTTGCCTCAGTTTCAGAAATAGATTCCGAGAAAGACAGAACTATTTCACCCATGAAAAGAATTGAAGAATGTAAGTCTTTTCCCAGATATTACCTGTTCTTTATAATGTCCCTTATAACTTTTGCATACAGGTGGAAACAAACACACAGAAGTTAACAGGGATCAGACAGTGCAGCATGGAAGCAGACACTCAGAAGAAGCAGAAGACAAGATCTGAAAGTTTGTTAGCATGTCTGTTTCCTAGTTTTAGATACAAAAAATAATTTTAAAGACTTGAGGTTAAAAATTACAACTAAACTGATGCCAAAAGTTATACTAAAAAGTCAGCTTTGAAATTGATTACTTGAAATTACTTTTAACACTAAAAGAAAAATAGGTTGTTGCAAGTCTGGGAGAAAACTGGGATTTTTCTAGGCAGGCAAACAATAGTCATCATTCAATCTAATGAAGTAGCAGATTTGGTGTTCTTGCTTTCTTCAGGGGGATGAGACTAGACGACCTCTAATGGTCCCTACCAACTCTAACCATTATCTTAATGTGGTTTAGGGAACTTATGTTTAAGAATTTTAATTATGGAACTCTATCAGTGATCACAGTATGTCAGGAGTTGCAAGGGACCTTGAAAGATCATCTAGTCCAAACCCCCTGCCAGAGCAGAATTCCCTAAGACTAGGTCACAACAAAGCTTCCCTGACAGGTAATGATTCTGTGATTCTGTGTGAATCAAACCTGGGTCCCAGTGGTGAGAGCACCAAATCCTAACCACTAGACCACCTCCTCTCAAGTGATGAATACTCTGTTGTGAATACAATAGCATTGTATTTTTAAACTACTGTATAATTCCTGGGCATACTTTGATTAATTTTCTGTCTATTCACCTAGTTTATAAATCAACAGGAGGTATAACAAGATGAGGAAAAGGTTTCCTCTTTCCTAGATTTAAATATATGCTCAGTTGTATTTATTGCTAATGCTGCTCTGAACAACTTATTCACTGATTTATGGTATGTGCTCTGTAAAACCTTTTGAATATTTTTATGTGCCTTATATGTTTCTCTTGCTTTAAAAAAAATAAAACTGAAGAATATTTTCAGAAATTAGGCTCAGCACAAAACAAAAGTCACATAAATTGCCCTTTTTTCATAAACTTTAAATACCTATATATTTCTTATTACTCACTCTCAGGCAGGCAAAGGAAATGCCAGTGCCTTACATGATGGGTCAACAAAACAAGAACAACAAAAAATGTTTTTAAAAAGTGATACAGTGACTTATGCTTTTGGTAGGCCAAAAACTCTCAGTACCTCTCATAATTCTGTATGCTTCCCTTCAGTCTCTTCCACTGAAGGCATCTCAGCTTGTCCATTACATCTGCTCTCTCAGGGACACAAGAGGAAACAGGAGACATGCACATCACTCCATCAAACAGCCTTTGAGTAGTAAGCCACACTAAGTATATGCTGATATGCTCCAAGACTGTTTGGATCTCTGCCCTTCATTGCCAGAAAAGCTAAAAAGAAGCTTCTCCTTCTTCTAGTCCCTTTCACCTCAGAAGAGGAGTCAGTGGGAATAAGACAGTATAATCCTCCCTCTCTCCAAGGATTAGGTCTGGTTTTTTCCCCTCTTCCCCAACAGCAAGGCAGAGAGAACAGAATCTAAAGGTCCTGCTGGTACCTTCTTTCCTTTCCATGCCCTCTCAGCAGCAGATGGGCTGCTCAGCTGGGTTACTGCCCTTTATGTCTCAACTATCTTCCTTTCTTACCCCTGAAAAGCAACGAAAATTTAAGTACAGGGAAGAAGAAATGCACTGTTGCTAAAATTTGAAAATAAACAGCTCTTTCTTTCATAATTATACCTATTTTAATAGATTAAAGCAGGTGCCACTGCAATACACCACTCATTCCCCTATAGAGCTTCCATCTAAAGTATTATCCTTGCCTTTCAGAAAAAAAGGAAAAAAACACATACATTTAATTCCTTAAATAACTTTTTCAATTTCTGGGCATTTAGCCCACTGAGTCCTTAGTGTTATTGTTATGTGAGTAATAAATAATTATTCCCTCTCCACTAAGAAATTGATTGTTCTCATTTTTTCACAGTTAAAAAAAATTACTTCCCAGATTCCCCAGAAAGTCTGTTTGAGCCTGTTAAGTGCCACAGCCACAAGATCTCTCTACTTTTTTCTTTCCCAGTTCCTTCAGAAACAGGACATGCTACAGACGTGGTGAGATGGTCTGGTGGTTAGGATTTGGCACTCTCACCACCGCAGCCTGGGTTCGATTCCCAGTCAGGGAAGCTTTGTTGTGGCTTACTCTAGAGAATCCTGCTCTGGCAGGGGTTTGGACTAGACAATCTTTTGAGGTCCCTTCCAACCCCTAACATTCTGTATGATTGTGTATGTATCTGTAGAAGGAAGCCACTGGAGAAAACAGGGATAGTTCCTGAAGAAGTTTTTTGCAGGTGCTCTTTGGCTGGACTAGCAAGCTTAGGGAGGCCTTGCAAGTTTGGACATCCAATACTTGGAGCAGGGATGCCTCATAGCAGAAGTCCAGAATTCTCTTCTAGTGCTCTGTAATTGAGAATTTGAAAGACTTGGAAGTAGGAGCACTGAGGAACGCTCCATTAAACACAAAGTAACACTAAGTGTCTGAGGTTCTTTACTGTAAAAGCAAATGCAGATTTGGAGCAACCTAAACCTTCTTCCCTGTAAAACTACAGTCTAGAGTCAACAGCTAACTGAGATTTAAAGTACTGTAGGTATCGTAGCAGCTGGGAGCCAGCATGAGGGAGTGGGTAAACCACAGCCTGAAGATAATGCTGAGAAGCAGCTATTAGTCTGGAAGCAGGGTTAAAATACCCTTAAATAACACCTTTCAAAGGCACTTAGTATATAGAAACTCAAAGTGAGGTTGAAAAGAATTTAAATGCATCAGATTTAGCACATAATGACTTCTGCCTTTTTTTTTTTTTTTTTTTTTTTTTTTTCCCTCCATGGTCTAGCCATATTATCNTTGGGTCCACCTCCTCCCTGCAAACAAGTGACTAACAATACTGCCAGTGTGACATATCCCACAGAGACGGAAAAGAACATGCTGGGAACAGCTTGTCTTACCACATCATGCAGAGGAGACAGGGTAATGTTGTACACTATGTCCATGGCTTTGGCCACGTCCCCAGGAACCAGCACACTGCACATGCTTTGTTCTTCTCTTTTCCATTCAGCGTTCACCATCCCTTACCTATTTCAACCTGGCACCTGCGATGCAAGCAACAACACAGTCTCATTGAAATGCCACTGCCAAGCTCAGGAGGGCAGAAAGCAACAGCACCTGCAGCCAGCCACCCATGCCCACTGCATTGTGTTCCAACGCAGAACATTCACCAAAGATACACCATCACCAAACCTTACAAGCAACAGAGCACACTGCACCACAACCCTGATCTGCTTGTCCACCTCCCACACAAGCCAGAGCTGAGGAATACAAAATTGTAGACACGGAGTATTCTGAGAAACAGCTTAATGGAAGTTACCAAGGGATGTGAATCCAACTTTATAACAAAGAGATATGCACCAATTTGAGTTCAAGTCCAATTCCCAGAATACTATCTGTGTGGTGTTAATTCTTCATTATTCAAAACATTGCTAACTGTTCATATGTGCACAAATGTGTTCATGCTTCATTCATTCCAAGTCAATAATAATGGATTCTTACTATTGATTATACATGAGACTTTTTGTCCCATCATAATGAAATTTTAATGTTGATGGTCCCCAAACTATTATTTCAACCTAATAACAGTGAGACTTGACAATTACCGCGCTCTGCAAATTGCAGACAGAACTAATAAGGTCATTCCTAATAACTTTTGTTTACCTGACATTTGGTAATTTTATAGTTATTATGTATTATTTTAAAGTCAGAAGAGTGTTTTGCAAGAAATGTTGTCTCCCTGTGGGATAATACACGATTCTGCCAGGAGGAAGCCTTTCCCAGCCTGCTCCCTGATCCGTGGTGGAGTATTCACTGCCGTTACCTGAGCCACTCAAGCCAGGGGGAGAGAAACTACAAAAGGGAATAAAACAGAGCAAGAATCTTTAAATCTTGAAAAAATCTGCAAGGGAAAACTTCATTAATTTAAAATCAGCAAGGAAAGGATAGCTAGTGACATGGTTTCAGGCTGCTTCAGCTGAGCGTGTCTTCCTCTTGCTGTGCCTTCAGCATTGTTGGGGCACTGTCCTCTGGAGTTCCCTTTCTGGCCATCAGCAGCCCCATAGTCCCAGGATAACTGAGCACCCCATAGCACCTCTGTCACCACCTGACCACAAGCCAGGGGCAGTGGTTTTGGTCCCCCCTTTTTAGTCTAAAGGCCCAACAGGGTTCTGGGGTGCCTCAAGCACTCCATTGCTAGTCGATCAAGGGAGGTGCTGGTCCCACTCTACTCGGCTCTGGTGCGGCCTCACCTGGAGTAGACTGTTTCTACTTTCAAAAGTCTCAAACCAAAATCGAAAAATATTGAAAAGGCAATAAGCTAGTTCTCTAAAATATTTTCCTTTATCCCAAAGACATCATCAAAATTGATAAAACTAACTGAGCTTGCTCAGCCTTACTGTCACTGCAATCTGCAAAAACTAGAATGTACACAAATCATAGCCAGATCTCTTTATATTTTAAATATCACAGATAGACTAATTATCAAAATCCTTGTAGTCATATTTGGCATCCAGATTTCTGAACCCTTTTTTCTAAATAATTTTAGAACATTTTTGCTGCAATGTTGGGGTTATTTTTGCTGGTTTTATTTGTGATAAATAGAACTACCAGGAGTGTCATTTCATGCAAAAGAACATACACTGAAATCCCATTTATGATACTTGAGTGATCAATATATTAATAAAAGTGAAAGCAGAGAGCTGGTTAATTATTACCATTAACAGAGCAAATGGAAAGGAGAAGGAGACACCACTGTTCAAACAATACCAATGCCATAGAGGACAGAAAATCACTTCCAATGGCAGCCATTAAACACACAGTGGGCAAAACATGCATGCATAGTACACAGCTTCTAGAAACCAGAGTACACCACACCTAATCTACTCCAACTGTAATGAGATTAAAGTGCCTCCAGAGAAGTCTAATCAATAACTCTGCTTTTCTATAAACACATGCTCTGCTAAAGCTGAATGCTTAGTAATAAATAGCTACTTAATGCATTGCATTAAGGGTAAATACAAGCACCTTAATAAACACACTTATACCCTCTTTGAAGATAAAATGCAATAATAAAAAAAATGCTCAGATCTAGAACTCAGGAGAACAAGTTTTCATCACAGCAATTACACAAGGGGAGGTCTGCTGCTGCTCTTATTAGAGAGTCTCTAATTAAAGGCTCTCACATTTCTGCATCAAATTAACGAGGTACATTTTCCTTCTTGTAAAAGCTACCCAAAGTTTCACGTGTGTGAAACATTTTTGCTTTACTGATTACACAGGGTCTGCAAAATTTACAAGGTTATACTAGACATCTACAAAGTCCAATCTGCCAGAGACTTGTACCACCCACTGCCTGCCTTGTGTCTACTCAGGCTTCATCTTCTCATTGCTTTGCAACATCTGCCTTAACAAGTCCCAAACTCTGGGGGAACTCAGTTTTCGTTTGAACATCCATATTCACAGATCCTATAAAGAAGCAAAATGATACCAGCTCCTGCCTTGTTTTAGGGAAATGTACATAATCATATGCTTCTTATGAGCCTGATTACTTTATCGAGCTTTAAAATTCCCCTACAACATCTGAAAGTCCCAGCACCACTTGTTACTACTAAGTTTGAGAAATGGATATGAGTTCCTCTCAGAGTTTCTGGACATTTTTCTGCTGACATTTAGGACACCTCTCTCTCCACTTGTCCATCAGTGGGAAATCAGCTCTGTGTCCTTCCAAAACATTCTGTGCTATCTTACCACAGCCCCCTCTCATGTCTTATCAACACCTCTGGCACTATTGACACCCCTTTGTAGGAAGAGCCTTACAGGCGTTATCAAATATATCAATATTATGATATATAATAAATCCTGAGTTCTACAGAAGCACTATTTGTGCAAAATAACTCTCTTTCCAAATGCACTTGAAAACATCTTTTGACCCTGAAATCAGAAGCACAAACAGTTCCACCTCAAACGGTTCCTGTATGGATATTTCTTGGACCAGCACTTCCCTTGCACAGCAGAACAAGCTTTTTGATCTCCCCTAGCATATCACATGCTATCTCAGAAACTATAGCAGAACACTGATTCTCTTTTTTTCCCTGTAGTTTGTTGTATTCTCTACATTTTCCATTTTTAGCCAGGTGGAAAAAGAAATAATGTTTTTGTCCAATAGAAGGTATAGGGGATTTTAAATATAAACCCACAAAACTAAAACTGGACATACTAGTTGGGCATACTAGTTTGAACTTACCAGTTTGTGAGACATTCTCTTGGATTCAAAGAGCTCTCCTCCCCAGTCCTTAATCACTTGAGCTCAAATTTGTGCTATGATTGCATATTATATTTCTTGATGTGCCAAAGATCTTTTAGAAACCATCACATACATCATGTCACCCAGTTGCTTCATTCTGTTTGCTTTTACTCTGCAAAAAGTAGCTCTAACCACACCGCACTCACCTCCGAATCACAAAAGAAATGGTAAAAACTCCCATTAATTATTGAAATCCTTACTTCACCTGCTGGCCTACAGGAATATATCAACATCTGTAGGACTCCTGTCCAAAGCTGCTGTGATGGTAAGCGTACAGACAGATCTGGTCAGCTATTGGCAAGAGTTAAGCCACAGCAATCTCCTGTCAAAAGGAAGGCACATGCCTAAGACAGTTGATGCGAGAGCTTGAAATGAGATTAAAGGGACTTTGTTCCATATACAGTTCAGCTGTAGCTTCCTCAAAGGCCTGGTTCTTAAATATCTGAAGTGATACTTAGGCACTCAAAACCCTCTTGGATTTGGTCCTCAGCATTCCTAGGACTTGGTTTGCTTTTACAGAGGAGGTCAAGACAAGGCTTTTGTGTTGCAATCTAAGTAACTGCTGCACCTGCTTTCTGTTAGATCATCTAATTATCCTCTGTGTTAGAGAAGAAATGAAAAGAAGTGTTATTAGGGATTAACAACACTGAGAAATTCTGATACTAGTGGTGCTAAGAGAAAACAGTGCTTAGCTTTCAGCTAGCCTTCCACAACATAGTTCTATGGGACACAAGGTTTTGGCCTCACAGCAAGGTTGTCCATTGATTTACTTCACAGTTGGCCCATTACACTATATTTTGGTTATTTATATAGCACTTTTGAGAAAAGTGTTGTGAAAGGATAATAGAAGGACATAACAATAAAAAAAGCATAACAATTAGCACTGGCAAAACTCAAGAGACAATGACTGCTGGCCTGGAGGGCGGACAAAATATTTAGCTGACATGAAAAGGCATCAAATCTAAGGATGAAATGCTTTTAAGAAGTTGGGATAAAAGAGGCATTAAAACAAGAAATTATGGTGCACAGAGCAACAGATTAACAAATGAGGAAGATCCAGACTGTTGGGTTGAAAAGAAAAAATGCAGTATGTACGTAGCATTTAAAGAGATTTGAAAAACATCAAAGAATAAAAGAAAGGACCCCATGGGAAAAATAAAAAAGAATCCATTTCAGTCTGGGCAACTGGTTAGATAAACAAGTCAGAATTTGTCATCAAGTTATAAAGATTAAAATGAAAGAATGTCTCAGGGCTCACACAATAGACTGGAATGTTCAGTTTCTTGATCTGCCACAGACCTGCATGACCTTGGTCAAATCACACTCCAACATTCAGCTCCTGTCTTGCAAAATAGAGATGCTAATGCTTCCTTTCTAATTTACATTTAAATCATAAGACAGCTGTTTACATACATGCACATACTACCACAGCAGGAGCTGTTGTACAGGCCTCATTTTAGGTGAGACCTTTTTGGAGAAAACACTTAGTGACTATCTAGACAGCGAGAAGGGTTTCTAAGCATGCCCAGGTACAGTGAACTGTAGAATTGTAGCTTAAAGATGGCTGAGGAAAAGAAGAAAAAAAAAAGCGGGGGGGGAAGGGGCAGGGTGTGATTGTCACAATGGAAATAAGGTTAATTTAACAGAAAAAAATAGGTCCTGACCTCCCAAAAGCAAGCAATAGACACATATACCAGCAAATGGAGCTGTTGCATGACATTCCCTCCAAGCAAACTTCTATCAGACTTTTGTTTTCCTTGGAAGCTACTTTTAGATGACACAAGGGTTGACTCTTAACTGTGGTGTTTTATTTATACTGAGACATAATCTTAACAGGAACTGTCAGGTTACAGAGATGCACATCTTTATCCCTTTATTCCTAAGCATCAGCTCCACTAGCCTCCAAAGTTTAAGGATCCCCCTTCCCCTCTCACAGGTATATCCCTCAATTCAGCAACAAGCAGATTTGCCATTTTAATATACTTTATGAACTTGCTAAAGCATTTCTTTAAATCTGGACAAATCCACCTCCGCTCAGCACACCATTAATGTAGCCTGCTTGCTGTAAAGCCTTGCTAGTTATTAAAGAAGATACTAAGAAAAAAAAAATCACTAAGGTGGCTCAGGAAGAACAGGTATCAGGCTGCCTGTATTACTCCCAAACTGGCTGACAGTGTTATTTGCCAGCACAAATTATCTCTGAGTAGTTCTGCACATCTGCAATTTTTAGTACCCACTTCTCCTCCCACCCCCTTCATCCTTATTCCCATTAGGAATAGCCCAGATTCTTTAACTGACAAGAGACTGCCCACAGTTTGACATTTTTATGTTAAACTAACAGTCACATTACTTTTTCATTTTTAAAAGGTACTATTCTTGATCAGCGCCAACACACATATTATTGAGTGCCTTTCAAGGCTGGCATTTAAATATTGTTAATGGAATTTCTCTGTAATCAGTCTCAAGGAGTTTAGCTCTATCACACAGCCAAGTCTTAGTAGCATCTGTCATCGACTTGAATAACAGAAGATTCATCACTAACTCTCGCTTCAGTTTTTGTAAACATGATAAAACATGAAAGTGACTTTTCAAAAGAAAGCCTGTCAGTGGTGCACTGGTAAATCTCATCTGGAGATGAGCAGTGTTTGGGGAACCTCTGAAGCCTTTTCTGAACACGGCAATTAAAATAATTATGCAAGAGACTCAAACCCATTTGGATTTCTTCCCTTGTTAGGCTCTTTCCTTTGTCGACAGAGATAACTCTATTATTAACCTTGCAACAGATGCACACTGCAGCACTAACAAAAGTGGGTTTTCTTGCTTATATTCTTTTCCTCTTACTTTTCAAAAATATTCTTATTACCCACTGTCGAAGTAAACATATTACTGAAATAAATTCTGGACAAGGACAGGTTGGTGGGTTTTATTTTACAGCTATCATTTTTCTCCTCATCAGTACAGCCACATCTCACTGCTTTCAATCTTGTCCTGTTTTGTTCTATAGGATCTTGTGAGTTATGCTTTACAAAGATAACATGAGCTAGTGGCAACACCAACTATAATCTCCTTGCACACGACAATAGTGCTTATCAAGTCACAATCCCAGGTAGCCAAACAGGTCAGACTCCACAGGCAGGGGAAGGCAGGCAGCCAACAGATACATAACACTTGACTTCACAAGGGATGTTTCACATGCACTTTGATTCACTGCAGTCCTGTTCTCATATATCAGTGATTCAGTCCACTGACCATGCCTTCTGAAGTCAAGTCAGCCTCTCCCTTTAGCCAGTTGCTTTTGGTGTTGTACATCCAAGATGATAGGAAAATTTGCAGAAGTTGCTACAAAAGTAACAACTAGTCATCATAAACTCATTCTCCAGATTAACATAGTCCTTTTCAGGATGATGTCATGCTGGAAGCATTCACAATTCCTAAGACTTAAGGGACATCTTCCAAATTTCACTGAAGCATTCTGCCCTAAACCAAGTTTCTTTCAGAGCAGTTTTTCCTGATATATTTCATTTTTACTCTGTGTCTCCTTCTGCAGAAGTGGGCTTGCAGTAAGAGTTATGCAAAACTACAAAAATATATGAACGAATATTTAGGTAGTAACCAGGATTAGAGTTTTGATATACGAGGTTCTCTAGAAATTCAGTAGCAGAGGCAGCACACAACCAATCTCTGAGAAAGACTCAAAGGAATTCAGGGAATGTAGGGAGCTGACAAATGTTATTCTGATGCACATCAAGTCACAGATGATTGAAAATTATGAAGTCAAAAAAACCCAACCAACCAGTTAAATTGTTTTCCACCATAAGTGATCGTTCTAAAGTTCTCAGTCTCCCTAACAATACTAGTTGTCTTTGAATAATTAGAAATTCTGACTCCTACTCAATGGTTTATCTATCAAGTTATTCCTCAGATACAAATAAATTATTTTTTATGGAATTGCAAAGATCTGAGTATTTTGGGTCAGCTGAAAACACAACCGTTATTAGCTTTACATGCCAACACAAGGAGAACAAGGAATTCATGACAAACAAAACCCACAATTCGGATGCACACAAATGCACTCCTTGCTAAAATACAGGCACAAAATTTCTTTTGCCACATGGAATTACCACAACTGCAGAAGGACAAAATATTTTCTCAACAGCCAGAAGACAGAGGCTGACTGAAAGCCCACAGAACACCTAGTGACCACAGAAGTGTAAAGGACCTATAGCTAGAACTGCTCCCTGGCTAGCACTGTCATATTAGTTTCAGAAATACTGTCAATATTGTGTCATTCCCAAAGGAAAACTAATGGAAAACTATTCAAAATGAGAATCCTTCCTGCAAGTAGGAAGGTATTTCTTCAATCTCAGGGTTAATTTCATCTCAGCTGTGACCTGGAGCACTCCGTGTTAAATTTAAGTCTGCAGCCTCCCAGGAGCATAGAAATCATGCAAAGTTCTGATGCATTTATACCCTGGAAAATGACTGCTAGACATTAGTGTTGAAACTATTGCACTTTTATTTGTGTTATAAAAAGCAGGTGAAAACAGGCTTCTCTCTTTTCTAAGCACAAAGAGCTTGCTGAGTGACTCCATCCCTTTCCCTCCCCTCACAGTTTTCCCTGAGTTACATGGTATTTCAACCACTTACAACTAGAAGTCATGATTTCCTGCTTTTAACAATTTAAAAGGCTAGCTCCTAGAGCCAGGAGTTACATCCTGCCTCTCAGTTACATCCAGAGATCACTGAAGTTGTGCCAAGTCTCCTCAGCTGCACTTGCAAAACTGAGTGCAGAATCTATACGTGGAGGGACTAAGCCCACTCAATGTCATATGCCGCCCATGCTTTAATTCCTATTAATAACTCTTTATTGATTTTTACTGTTACTAGCTATTGGCAGGGACACCATAGAACAAATGGAAAAGGGGAAAAGTAATGGAAATTAAATTATAGCTTGCAACCAGACAAAGAGAGACCTGCACTGACATCATACTTTAGAGTCCATGAAAGCTTGCAGTCAAAGACATGAAACGTCTTTCAACTTACACAATACATAACTTAATGAGAGAAACCTAAGACAATACACTTTTGCCTTCTCTGTTTCTATTGCAGTGACCAGTCTCCACTTTCCATAGTTTACAGGTCTGAATCAACAAGCTAAGCTCAGGTATTTCCTCACTTCTATTCAGAGAGCTCATTGTATTCTTCAGTATTTTCATTTTAAGTTAAAAAAAATATTGTTTCTAGCCCATCTGATTGCAAAGCTAGCCTCACATCTTTAAATCCATACCCTACTGTCTCACTGAATCTGCTGGCAGAGCCCAAGAACACAATCATATCTACCAAGTTGCTCCACTCTCCCAGTCAGCCTGATCCAGGGTAGAGTGTTAATGTCAAAACCTAATTGCAACCACTTACAGAAGCCACCACTGAAAAGCACTAAGTCTCCTGCATGTGCTGCTGAGTTTGCGGGTTCCTGCTGTGCCAAACAGCACAATGAAATGGACCTTCCCTGCAGTGCTCACAGTACCTGGAGCCTGTAGGAATGATCCCCATACTTTACAATGATGTCTACTTTATATGCTAATACTGTCAAAACAGCAGATTGGGAGAGAAAATGTGGTCTGGGTTCTAACTCCAGCCACCCTCTAGAAAGACAATTTAAGCAAGAACAGAAAGCCATGATACTGTAAGCCTTGCTGGTTGCCAGCTCAGTGAACCAAAGCAAATCTACATCATAGTAATTATATTTACGTTGTAAAGCTAGGCAATAGCTCTTCAGGTGGTACCAACTGGCACTAGCTCATTACAATCAAGCAAGCCTTATTGATTCACGTGAGCTAATGCTTTTATATGAATTTTCTATCATTTACCAACCTAAAGCCACCTCCAGACCTGAATCGACCCATAAGCAGTACACTTCTGGAATGTCTATAATTTCTCTTCACTGTGTAATTTTTATTATTAAGGGCTGAAAGTTTGTCCCATGGCATTCAATTTCTATGACTAAAATCTATGCTAGGAACAGGCAGCCATAACTTCAGGACTCTTCACAACACCAGCCTTAATTAAAACAGCAAGTTACATGATTTCAGGCAAGGATGTACCAATGATTCTTATTAAAATGTTAAGTTTTCAGGAATCTGAAATACATCCACAGGTTTTCCTTGACAGTGGAGCCCAAAGCTGGCAATTTGCTTACTTGTTTTGAGAAAACAACAGTTTTCATATGCTCCCATCCAAGCAAGGAGTAATCCATTATAAACTCTTTTTTCGGTCCTTTAGGTATTAAACTCAACTGAGACCTGGAAGAAAGTCATATGGACACTGGATATTCCATATTCCAACTCTGAATTATTAAGCTACTGGAACTGAAAACATGCCAACGCCATCTGAACAATAAATCCTCACAGTCAAAATTTCACCTGGCTAAGCTCATGAGCCATAGGTAGTTTTTCAATACTTCAAGTACCATGTTAGATACACAACTTTCCTGGGTGGCTCATTTACTGCATACACAGAACTTTCAAATGGATCAACAGATTATTTTCTGTCCTAAAATACATCCTGAAATATTCACTTTAACTACGCTTGCTTTCCAGCCTGTGTACACATACTCAGGGCAGAAGACATCTTTCTACTTTCGTGTACCCTGCTAATCATATACCATCTGGCCATATATTATGTGTTCAAAGATACAAATAATATATCAAAACACATACTGTAGGCATATTATGGTATGAGGAAAGAAGGAATATAATCAGATGTATTCACATAAGTGTAAATAACTTCTCATCCAAGAGAGCAGAACAGCTTTAAAGTACAATGACATTTTGAAAGATCTGCATTAGATCTAGAAATGAGAAATTTTTTAAGTGAGTCTGAGCACTTAGTGATGTATTAATTAAAGACTTCATCTGATAGCCATAAAAGTAATTGGAAAGACCTGCTGACTTCACCCATCTCTGAATCAGGCCCAGTAGTACATTAATTGAGGGTGAGTTTACATCTGCAGCAAGCTGAAATTAGTTCTCAGGACAGTAAATCATGGTTTCATGCATTAAATACTAATGTGTAGTTAATTTTACTTCCTGAAAGACCTCAGTTAAAAAGCATGCATTTCAAAGCTACTCAGTACTTAATGGTTTAACACTTAGAAACAGAAAACCTTTATTATATTGGTAGATTTCAACTACATGTACAAGCAGGCAGTGGTCTTGACAGACAGATGTAGAAGTTAAATTATTTCTGTCCATAGCTAAAAACTGAAACTCAGTACCAGTTGGTCTACTCCTTGGAAAAAAAAAAAAATTAAAAGACACAGCAGCTGTGATTTTTTTCAATCTTTGGCATTTAAACTCTATTCTACAGTAAAAGCACTTAACTCTTGACTCCTTTGAGATTCTCACAGTGGGGTTGGAGAGACACAAACAAACCCTCCTCTCTTCACCACTGTACCTTCTGCTGATCCCATTAGATCCTTATTAATATGCAAAGGACAGCATTTATTCAGCTGTGTAGGATTTTGTTTTCAATTGCATTTTCACTGCCACTTTTTTCTTCTCTTTTTCAAAGAGAAGACTGTTTCATGCTTACATATAAATACAGTATAACAACTTACATAAGCCTTGTAGGACTCCATTAGCATAAAGCAGGAAGGAAGCTATTTGAAGGTCTTTTTAAGAGAAATAGAGCAACTGATACTGGGATGAGCAACTCCAGGGGCACCTGCAGGACAAGAAGAAATGGGCAATTTCCCACTAAAATCTGAGATTTAGGTTTGCTTTTCCTCTGTCACTGAAGATTGCTCTGGAGTACATTAGCACAGATAATAACAAAACAAGATCCCTGAAGAAAACAGATTTACTTTTGTAAGAGAGAGAAAAATATTGGCAAGGACAGAAGCAAGCATAAGTAACTTCCAGCCACAGAAATCCCTATGAAAGAAGACACACACAGTACACTGGAAAAGTTTATTTCCCAGGCATTCACTTTTGACTGTTTTGCTGGGAGACAGAGTTTTTAGAACAAACAAGCCCAGATTTGTAGATGAGATTACTGATGCCTAATCTAGTATTTAAATTACCACCTTGGGACAACGTAGAGAGGGTTTATTTTTAGCAGTGTCTGAGCAGTCCCCAGATCTCAATCCCTTTTCAGATTTCTTATGCTGGGCTTCAAGTCTCTTAAATCACTCACCTCAAACAACATACACCTATTTCTTTTACACTGCAGCTTATTACTTAAAGCAGAGTTAACCCATTTCATCTTCATACTAACATTTCATGCAAAAGTCTTCAATTCCAAAATGAAGGGTTAAAGATTACTGATTAAACCAGCATAATATTATAGTAAAGGAGATGAGGGAAGAACAGAGGAGATCAAAGAGTGCAGCCATGCTGCTTTATTTGGGTGACGTAGTGGATTCATTCAACTGCATCCATTCATACCATCCATTTACACCTATTCCTTTTCATGGCTTCAATTTCAGATAAAATTTGGGTTAGAGAGATGCAGTTTTTCTAACAGTTGAACCTTTGAATGGACATGACTATTGTGTATTAGATCTTCAAGAAAGGCACTGTATCAGTGGGTTCATTTCCTCCTCCTCCTCCTCTGCCTTCCCCAACCCATCTGCCTTTTTACCTGTCCACCATTGACAGATTCAACTGTTCAGAGATTGGATTTTGATTCCTGTATATGCCAGATTTCAGCATCTGTAACTACAAGCAAGACACTCCTGCACTCTGCAGGTTGTTGGCTTTCTCAGTAATTACTGTTCCATCACTGTCCCTGAAAGGGGAGGGGGGGGAAAGATATTTGCTTTTACCCCATTACCAGCTGTCTTCTAATATTACTGTAACTCCTGTCTCCCTCGAGGTGTTCTTGCTGCTGTCGACCCTGTATATTCTGATATAATTTGTAATCTTTCATATCAAAAAAATTACAGACATGTATTTGTACGTATAGCTCAGTCATCTCTAGCCCAGGTCTGTAACTCGTGTTTAGGCTGCCAAAGACTGAAGTCTGCTTCTAATCACCAGACTCCTTTACATGGTGCATTTCTTCCATAAATCTTTGCCAAAATAAATATTTCTGCAACTTTTGGCACAGTTTAAAATCTTAAACGCAATGAGTTCAGCACATGCAACATTTTCCCTGGAGCACAGGAGAACTCAGATGCTCTTTCAACTTTGTTTCTTCCATCAGCTCCATTCCAGATTCTCCACCCTTGGAGAAAAAAAAAACCTGCAACAAACATTTGCTACCTTTGATCTGAGTTAAGCAATGCAATCCATTTCTTTTCATTTAAAAGTGCTGTTTCCTTTCTTCCATTTTTCTATTATCCCCATAGCTCATTCTCAGAAGGTTGCCCAGATGCTAGGAATGGTGGAGTCTGAAACCTTAAAACAGGCCTGTCTTAGTAGCACTGCAAGACAGTAAACATCAGTGCAGGAGTGCCCATCATGCAGGTTATTTATATAGAGGGTTTCATAAAAGCCTATATTTTTTTTCTGATTCAACTTGTGGAACAGATCAGACACAGGCATATTCAATATCCTAAAAGAAATCTACCCTTAGCTAAGGTCAATCAGTCTTTCAACCTCATCTCTACACTGACAATCAACACAGGCATTGAGACCAACTTCAACCTTCTATATCCCTAAACTTTAGTGTGCAGGCCCCTCAGCGCAAAGACAATCAAATGACCTCAGAGCAGTATTGTATTATTTCTCTTGTCCCTTTGGAAAAGAAAGTGAGCTGGATGATACTAAGCTGATGGACTAACATTTCAAGGAACCCTTCTGTTTACAAGCATTTACTGAGTAGCTTGGCACTCCTATTGACAATTAAAACAGGGCTACCAAGTCTTATTGGGCAATATAATATTTTTATTCAGTATATTCTAAAATACACTACTTAAAACTCAGATCCTACAGAGATGACAAATTGCACACAGTGGTGCAGAATCAATTAGAGATAGCAGCCCAATTCATAAATAGGCTAGCATTCAAAACAGCTCAAATAAAAGCTTTACACTAGAGCTGTTTCAAGACTGAAGGTAAATACACTGTAGGACTGAAGCTAAACTAGTGTTACTGAAAACTGAAAGGAACGAAGCTGGTGAAGTCTTTGGATGTGGAAGACGCTGCAAATAGCTCTACATATGAGAAAAGAATCAGCTTGTCATTCACACAGAGGCAGCAGTGTTTGTCTGCTGGCCAATACTGCATGATGCCAAGAAACTAGCTGTCTGTGTTTAGGTGAAATACCTTGCCTGGTGAAACCCCTATCTTGACCACATCCTCTAGATGCTGCTAAGTTAATAGCTAATACCTCTGAAAGGACTAGCGGCAGACTCATAATTTCTTCTGTAAAAAGACAATGCAGCATCCTATTCTAAGCTATGAAGCCTTATTTCCTGCAAAAAATAGAAAACTACTTCAAAAGCTAGAAGTAGTTCCCAACTACAAGCCCCACTTTCTAAGAGCCAATTAAACTGCAAACTGTCTAATGCCAGAAAATAAGGAAATGTCAACCATGGTGGTAAGAGGATCATGCCAAATGTTGATGCAGTAAGATTCATACATAAGTCTACCAAATTTTTCAGCTGCAGTACACAATCAGTGCACATAAATTCTTCACTCAGTGCAGGCTCTATGTGTTTAGTCCAATTGCCTAAGAAGCTAGACCCTTATCTGTATGCAGACTGCTTTTGTTCTGAGCCTTTCTTCATGTTCTCCCTCTCTTCTTAATTAACAGAAAACAGTCATGAATATTAAAGAAGAAATTAACAACAGTGTAAATAATTTCTGGGTGTTTGAAGAGCCCAAATTTAGTTTTTAATTAACCCCCACTGGTTTCAAAAATCTGTTTAAGAACAAGATATCCTTTCAAAATTTCCCTGGTGTTTAAAAAGGGAAAAAGAAATAAGGTAAGATCATGAAATGGCAGTTTTGCATTATATGAGAATGTTATTCTGCCATTATTTCTCCTCCACTGAGCTTGGTTTAGGACCTGTTTTCAACAGAACAATTCACATACTGCCTTCTTAATTTAACAAGCAAAAGTACGGGGGGTTAGGCCAAACACTGTGTAACTATGATAACACAAGTCCTTTTTCTACAGAGCTAAAAGCATCCAACTCTTTCATTCCTATTGGATGAAACAAGAATATAGGAACTGGGCAACTGCAGAGGTCAGCTGAATTCCACATTGTAATCCCTGACCACAGTTGATACCTGATGCTTTTGAGGAAGATGCTGAAAGCCCTGAGGTAGCCATTACAGAATCCATCTCTTTACAGGCACATTCCTTTGTCAAACAAGTCTTAAGATCTTGAGGATATTGTTTTGATTTGTAAAATTATTTTCATAGCAAATCTGTATGTCCTTGCTAGCCATTTAAATATCCAGTCTTACAGCTGATCTGACCAATCTATCCTCCTTCAACTCCTATCAGCAATCAAGGTCACAGAGTAGGCTATTCCAGAAAGGAAATACCTGACCAGTTTTTTAATGGGCTTATATTTCCAGTGTTTTGGCATTCATGTAACGTGAAATTGCATGCTTTGAAGTGAATCACTACCACATACACAAGCAACCATCTCTATGTCATACCAATAAGAGCAATTTACCTCTGTCTATTTTATACTTCTTGAAAAGACATAATAAAGGAAACTTCCCCTACCATCGATCTGTGTGGAACAAGCCCTGTTGAGTCAGTGGGAGTGCTACATGTGAGACAACTCAAAGACAGATGCTCCAAGAAATCTAATTTAAAGATGCCTCAGGAAAGCTTTAAATTGCACTTCCCAGTGCATGCAATGGGGTAGATCATCCTTTCCCTTGCACATAACGCCCATTAGTGTTAATTTGAGTTATCCATGTTCACTGGGAGGAGAACACAGCCAGGTGCTGCTAAAGGAATTCCTTGGTTTCTCACCAGCACTACTTATCCCCTCTACTTCCTCAGAGCTGTTCTGCACACATATACTAAAGAAATATTACATGTTCTGCACTCACTCTGAAAGCTGCACAATAGGCAGAGGTTTAATATGGCAACCAAAAAGGTACATTCAGACCGACTGTCAGATACTGGCGGGGCCTTGTTTCCTCTGCAACAGCTGCATAAAGATGACATACAGAAAAGTATTACATTTGAAATACAACTTTTAGATACAAACGTTGAGGTCTTATTTGGAAGAAATACAATCAAGTCTAAATCCTTATGAAGACAGCATCCAATGAGAAATACAAACACTATGGCAAGTACTGCCGAAGAATTATCACCCACACTGAATCTACCTCGCTGCTCATATAAGGCACTGCTGCAAGCCCATTTCCTCACGCCCAAAATGGTGAAGGACACAGGGGAATGGGCTCCCATGGGAATCTACCTCCAGTCAATACTTAGGATGTACTAGAAGTAGTCCAACCACCCCCCACAACAGAGAAGAGGGCCAAGAATTGGGGCCAGGCCTAAAAGACAGCATCCTCTTATCTCCATCCATCGTGACATTTACCACCTTGACAGAGTCCTCTATCAACACAGAACAAACCTCTTCTACTAAAAAGCCTCAGCAGAGCAAAGTGGGCTTCTTAAACAGAAACACCACCTTCCCAAGGGGTGCAAATCTTTGCTATGTTAATTGGGATTCAGTAACGGACAACAGCTATAAGTCTGGTCCAGCAAAGCAGTGCAAGCTATTTTATACTAGCATCAGCAGCTCAAGAAAAAAGGGCAAGATCAAGAAGGTAGTCATACACATTGATTTGGTCTCATACATAAATTTAATCCCCAACAGAACTACTCTGTCCTGCCTTGGATCTGACAGGCCTTGTGCCCACCTCATGAGCTGGACAGGCAGTGAGAATTTGGTGGCAGGTGCTCAGCATAACAAACCTAGCTGTGGCTAGATAACAGATACAAGTATGGTAAGCCACCTTCCCACACAAGTTGGTTTTCATGTTAGCAACACCATTAGCAATCTTCAATCCCTACACATTAGAAGTTAATCCTGCCCCAGGCAGCATTAATTTAAGCATTAGCTCTTTAATGTAATATCCACAGTGCTGGAAAAGAGTCATATGGTACAAATATTTTCCCACATGACTCCACTCTCCCAATTACTACATTCCCTATTCTCTTTTGAAGAGCTCTTTTACACATAGCTTTACCTTGCTAGTTTGGAGTTATCATGGCAATAGCCCACAAAGGTGTTTTTATCCTGTGCCCGGAAACTTTGAGCCTGGTTTTGTGGTATCTCCAACAACACTCACTCAGTGGTGCTTGGGGAGAGAATGATGTGGCACACAGCAAGACTGCTGCTGACCAAACAGCAAAAACTTTGAATGTTCTTATGAAAAGCCCTCAATGCATTTTGCTATTAACTGTGGGGTCACCATAAAGGTGCTACGCATTTGCAAAAACATGCACAGATCAAAGCATCCTGAATTTCAGGACAAGTGATGATTTATTAAAAAATGCATACTAAATGTCTCATTGGTAAACTATTTATAACCCAGCAAAGAAGCAGTACTCTTTCACTTACAGACTCTCCATGTAAAAACTGCAAAACAAGTATTTTAAGAACAAACTGGATTGATTTCCAGCTTGCCTAAATCAAACTATCTTCACTGGCTCTAGTTTTGTATGCACACATTTTCCTGTATTTATGAATAATAAATACTTCCCCTCCAGATAATCAGAATGATATTACATATCTTTTGCTTTCCTAGAAAAAATAAATCTATTTCATGAAGATATTGTCTTAAAATAGTTAAACCAACAGCCTGTTAAATTGCACGTTTAGATAACACTTACAGAAATATCACAGGACAAAAAGCATTTATTCAAATTAATGCAAGAAAGTCACTAGAATAAGAAAACCAAAATTGTTGTAAATAGGCTTCTGAAACTCTTTTACAGGAAAGTCACTAATGAAATCCTTGGAGAGACTAGGCAATATTCAGTTCAACAATTTAATTCAAGATCTTTTTTCTTTTTGCATTTTCAGATGTTCCCCAAGGTGCCTTTGCTCTGAAAATACCTTTATGGTAAGACAGGTTCAAACAAAGCTTAAAAGAAAATGTATTTTATGTCATTGTGATAGGGTGAGGTTGTCACCTTATTATTTAGCAACATCTCCAGCAGATAAACTGCTAAAGAACCACGTGGGTGTTAAGCTGAAACAAAGCTAAGTCAAAGTGATATAAAGCCTCTTTTGGTTAAAGCACTAGATCCTCCTTTTGCAGCACACATCTCCTGACCCAACCCTCCACTTGTCGGCGGCTTGTACATCCTTTTCTCTTGTAAATAGAATATCCCTATTGAGGGCTTATTCTTGTAAAAACTTGGTTCCCTCCCCCCAGGGCCGTTTCACTTGCCATTCTCCTTACTTCAAAGCAAACAAAACCCAAAATGGGGATACCAGAAGAGAATGTAGCCACTTGGCTACAGCATCAAGGCAAGACCCTCTCCACCGTTATGCGTCCAATTGCTTGATCATCATGGGCCTAAGTTACTTCATCAGCAAGACTGCCACCAGTCCCCTCAGCACATCCTGATTGACCTAAAAGACATGATTGCCATGTGCCTCTATTTTTTTTTTTAAATGTCTCGTTATGAGCAGATAGGTTGATACTTCAACACAGAATAACAGAATTAAGCACCTACCATAACTCTTAACTGTGATCTATGTACTGCCGAAAGGTAACAGTAACCCATAGCAAGACAAGTACAGTCCATTCATCGTACAAAGGGCTCGTAGCCTCCATTATCACTAAGATAATCTACTGAGCTTTTAGTTTAAGAGTAATGGCACATGTTGATGCCTTGCAATTTGATGGGATTTCCGTTCATTAGTAGCAATAAAAGAACCACTTTTTATTCATTAAATTATTCTATGTGACAGAAAAAAATCCTTAAGACAAGCATATGCACAGCTGCATTTTTTTCTCAAGCAGTTGGGAGCACTCCTCTCAGCACATTAATATTGTATTAGAGACTGTAGATCGCTTTTTCATTCTTAATTGGTACTTAAAAATTTCTCTCTAGTGAAAATACTGATTGATTTGGTGTTTAAGTGAACTTGTTCATTGCAACTGCAAATATCCTGAATACTAAGTAGTTTAAAATAACTTGCCATAATAAAGAGATAGATTGACCATACCTAGAAAAAAGTGCTATTAAAATTAAAATTCTAGCTTCACAGATATTCTGTAGCATCACTGAATTATTATGAAGGAAATCTGGCATAAGCCTGTAATAATTGTGCTCCTTTTTGTGCACTGCCAGATGTGAGGGGGTCAAAAATATGAAAATGCTAGAGAAAATGATCAATAACTTATAATAAAGTCATGTTCATTATATTTGCTTTTCATTTCTGAGTCTATTCAGATTTCATATTAGCAGCATTTTTTCCATATCTACAAGACATACTATTTTGGGTATTCAAAAAAACCAAAGTGCCTAAAAAGAAAAGTGCAGGCAATTCTGACCTGATCACATTATCCACAATAAAAAACCAAAACAAAACAAAACCAAAAAAACCTCAAAACCACCACCAAAGCTTGTAAGAGTTAGAGTTGAGTCGGTTGCATTTCTATCTTCTGTCAGCTGAGAGTGTTTCACAAGTGTGCATGGTTGCTGCTTCCAGGTGCTACAGCAGAAGGAATTACATGCACATGAAAGCTTAACAGTGATGGCAACACAGAAAAGCTGCAAAGTGGCAACCTCTACAGTGAGCATCAGGTTTGGATGAAACCCACCAAAACCAGCAATACAGCTACCCTCAAAGAAGAGATAAGAAGGAACATTCAAATATTATAGTCCTTATTACTTTTGCTCAACTCTTATGCCCATCAGAAGCAGGTATCATCTTCATTTAAAGCCCTTGAGGGTTTTTTTAAATTTTGTGAGCCTTATCCAAAGTCTTTTAAAGTAGAAAAAAAAATAGGTATAAGCCTGTTCTCTAGTCTTTAATGATTTGCTTTTTTTCAATGCAAAGTGGCTTTTAAAAGTCCAAGCCTGAAAATTCAGCTTTTTAAGTGAGTACCCAAAACTGAAGATTCTACCTTTGAAAGCATAGGTTATATGTCAGTACTTCATTTTTATCTTCATTTTGCAGAAATAAATTTATTCTTAATGTGACTCAGTGTTATGCCTTGTTTTTTCGTTCCCCACTCTGCTCAGCAGCATTGTTGATTGTTTCATCAGGAGTGGTCACAACTCAGGAGAAGAGGGCTTAGGGAAGTCAATTAACATTGCTGTAGAGCAGCACCCAGGAGAGGTTTGGACATATGGTATGTGATGATGTGCAATTTGCTATTTTTTAATTTCCTAGTAAATAGAGTGAGCTAGAGGACATTCTTGGTCACATTAAGATGAAAGACCAACTATAGAGCTCTATTAATCTGGCCTCAATTAAAATTCATAGATGTTTTACATGTCAAGTAACCTAACCTTTTGAAAATATACAGGAGTGAGATTTCTAAAACAGGATTCTTTTCCTATACCAAATATTTTATTTCATTATACATTCATTAGACTGCAAGAAGTGCTGGAAGGCAGAATTTGGGCTATTTAATGTTTATTAAAAAAATCCTTTGTTAGACACAAAAATGTCCTAACAAGTCATCAAACTCGTATCATTGCACCACTACAGCCTGACCCATGTTTGTTTCCTCATATTCATCAAATCAATTTTTATAGATGCTCTAGAATAGTCAATCAAGAGTTCTAGTAATAGTAATGAGCCCACAGCTCCAGCAAACAGGAAATAACTGCCAAGATTTTCTCACTGCATTTTGTTTTCACTAAGAAAAAAAGAAGTGCTTTTGAAGAGGAGTGCACTCACAAACATGGGCTTTATGGGGCATTGGCACACGTCAGCATCCTGCTTTGCAAACCAGTGCACTAGACTTCTGACCGTTCATGGCCATGACAGGTTTTCTGTGGCTCCATCTTACCATGATAAATCAAAATTAAGCACTCAGACACTTCCAAGTTCCCCCTAAATCCTTGGTAGAGAAAACAGGATAAACTGCAGGAGCAGTCAACCTCAATTTAAACACCTTTTTGTTTTATTTCAGTAGCCAACACAACCAGAATCCAGGAAGGGAATGAGAACAAATGAAGCCAAATGCATGAAGGTTCAGCTCAGAGCAACCTGAGGACCTTCCACCTTTTAACAAGCCACAGTGAAAAGGCTTCCAGAGCTTCCTGAATAGATGCATCCAGCAAACAGAAGTACAGCAAAGAGCAAGCAGGGTCTATACATCGCACATGTTCAGCAAGTACCTATAGCTATAAAGCAATGACGTTGACCTTATGGAATATTTCTTTTCCATTCTTCCACAGATCTAAGCTCCCCTAACTTGAATCTCATTAATTCCACACAGTGCCTTTTTAAGTCCTTAAACACAGTGTTGCTCTCTTTCTTCCAGGGAAGATATTTTTAACCAGCCAGCCAATCTCACTGTTTACATATGCACTCTATTCCTTGTGGTTCTAGTAAAGCCGGGGGCGGGGGGGGAGGTGTTGGAAAAAAGTTTTGATCCTTGACTGTTCTGGCTTTCTTACATCCCTTCTCAGGAGTTAGCAAAGAAAGCCACCCACTGATCAACAAGACACGATAGCAACAGCAAGACAGAACATGACAGTGGTTCTGGCAGCTGGAATGAAAAATGAATCTGGCTGTCTCTAGCTGGCCAATTCAAAACCAGGTTAACAGTACCCAAAATTCATCACTATCTAATGTCTTTTGTGAGATGAGACTGATGTCAGTTTAATTTAATAGGCCAGGATGAAAAATGCGACAGTTCAATTATTGATTCATGAGTGGATTAGACATCACTGCCTCAGGGGCGGCAACATCCACCAAAGAGTGGGGACAATGGCTGGGGTAGGAACAGCATTATCTGTCTCATTTTAGCCCAGCCTCCAAGCCTGCCAGACATCCCAGCCTGTACCCACACTACTGCAGAAGTGGGCAGACAGGCCCGTGACTGAACACACCTTGGAAATAAAAGCAGAGATTTAATCACCCATCTGTGTTTCTGTGATTCTGTGATTAGGAGAGCAAAGAGGGGAAACCGGTGCTGAAGATGTCTATACTGTACAACCTGCTGGGAATAAACTAAGGACTACAAGGTACAGAGCTGTCAACCAGGTGCTTTCTGCAAGGACTGAAATTCACTGAATAAATAAAGGGAGAAAAGGGAGATGAGAGTCCTTTTATCTCTTTCAAAGATGTTCTGGCTGACTCTCTTCATTCCAGATAGGCACAATCTTCTTTCCTTACTGGATACCTGTAACAACATTCACCCTTGTGCTGCTGTTTTCTCCTCCTGCTCTTTCACCCTACAGTCTCATTTCCTTTGATAGTATGTAGTGATGCACCATCTTTTCCAAAATGTTTCCTAGTTAATGCTAAGAAGCCTTCAACTGCATAATGCATTCTTCAACAGAGAGTCACACTTAGATTATGACTGCCCTATCCTTGTATCTTTACAGATACGCAGCAAACTGCTTAGTTATGGGAAGGAAATCGCTGTGTTTTTTAATCACCATCTTTTATTTACAGACTCTGAATTGGGATGCAGTAATGTTTGCACAATAATTTTCTAGTTTGCATGTAAAATGTAAGCATAGGCATGATAAGCTGTGCTGCACTTCTTCACAGTATCAACGAGAAAGATAAATTCACTTTTAGCACATTTTAATTAAACCTTAATTCTACACTAAATTCAAATTATGCAAGAAAAAAAATAGTTATTCAGATAAACACTGCATCATTTATACTGTTCCTGAATATGTTTAATTGGGACAGAAAAGCAAAGTAACTCCAACAGTTAAAATTCTTCACTGGACATTGGAGAGTAGCCCAAGCTGACTGTTGTAGAGCTCTTAGCAATATAGGAATTACCACAACAAACTTCCACCTTTGGAAAGCAGATATTTTAGACGAAAAAGGGGCATAAGCTTCAGGAATCATCCAGTCCTAGCTGTTTTTTTAAGAAGTCCTTCCAAGCCTCACTTAAACCAAATAGGGGGGAAACCCAGGAAGAGGGTGCTCCCTTCAACTCACTTCAAGCAAAGCCATGTTCTCATGCAAACTCCAGTCCTTCTTCCAGGAAAGTCCTTCCCAACACACTGGTTACCCAGCACTCCTTCCCAAGCAGCAGCTGCTAGCAGAGGTTTGGTCACAAGCAGCTGCCTTGACCAGAGCACCTTGGAGCATCCTGTTTGGATGTCAAGGATCCCACCTTAACCTATCATTGCTATTACCATCAAAAGAAGCAAAATAGAAATTTTTTACATAATCTTCAGAGGACAAACTTGTCTTACACTATGAGTATGAATCCTATTTAAGTGGATGAAAGACAGGGGACAGAAGTAGAAGAAATTAATGAGCTTATTCTGCTTTTTATTAAAGTAAGAGAATAAAAATAATCAAAGTTGGACACTCTTGAAGCATATAGGTCCAATGTGTTCAAGATAACATAAGTATAAAAACTGGGGGTTGGACTTTATGATCTTTCTAGGTCACTTCCAACCCCTAAATTCTATGACCCATAACCATTATAATATATTATATTATAATAAAGCCCCATCTCTTTTTAAATATGTCTGAGCATTATCTGAGCTGCTTTATCCCTGGAAACAAAGCTGAGGTTAGACTCAAATATGGATTAAGCTTTAATATTTGGACAATGTATAAACAATAGCCATTCATTAAACCCTCCAACTGTACTGAACCTATGTGGATTACTAAATAGAAATTTCTAAATATACAAACCCAGAATCAGTGCTGGAAACAATGCAGTTGACCTCAGTGCTTACATCATACTAGTGCCTTAGGCTCAAGCCAGCTCACGTTGCAACAAGTGCTCTGTAAACTCAGAGAATGGCAGCTCCTGTTTCCCAAAGTGCACAGTGGTAGGGCTAGCTAGCCAACAACATGACTTTTTATGGATTTTAGGCTCCAGTGTTCTATTGTTCTTTTTGAAGTTGCTGGATGATGCCTTGACACCCAGCTTTTTTTTTTTCCCCTTTTTTCTAGGAACATGTTGAAGTTCTTGCTGAATATATTGATTAAAGGAAACCGTTCTGTTGTCTACAATGTGCAAAGCAAACCCAGGAGCTCTGGGTTTTTGGGAACCCCTAAATTCATCTCATGTAAGGGACAAATCCTCACCCCATGTAAACTCAGCATTTCAATGGAGTCCTTGGTGTAAACTGTCAGCACACCAAGCACAGGATTTTCTTTGAGTCATCTTGTCTCTCAGATTAAAATATAAACTGAATACAGCTCAGGTGAAGCCATTTTTATATCTGTAATGGTAAAATAAAAATATTCATGCTTTACAATGCCCTGTCAAGAGCAGTAAGACATTAGAATGCCCTGTTACATGTACACATTGCTTGTCCTTTGAGCAAAGCAACTATCCAGCAATTGGTTGTGGTTACACAGTATCTCCAGTTTCAATAGTGCCAGATAGAATGTGCAGATTAAGAGACTTTTTTAGGTTACTTCTCTCCCTCCTTTATGAGTACATATACACCAATTAGCACTGCTCAGGACTGAAAAAAATCAAACATTTCTGGACACATTTAAATTTCAGCTTACCTACAAGACCAGTTCTTTCCAGAGGTCTGCTCAGGCAACAAGGACCTTCTTTTGATGCACATGATATCAGTCATCTCCACTTTCTCTCATATGAATTTACACACTAAAATTAATTTCAGTAATACTTCTTCTGACACTGACAATACAGGAAACACACTTCAGACAAGGAGAGAAATAAAAAAGCAGTTCAGAAGAAAAACACTGCAGAAAATTTTTTAAAATTTGGATTATTTTACAAGGCCAAGGGTATAAAATATGGTCAGTACAATCACACAGCCATTCTGTGAAAGAAATATTTCCTATTTTCTTGGCCCTGCATCAACGGCCCCATCTTGTGCCCCACTTTTTTTTAAAGCAGGATTTACACAGTAAATAAGGATAGATATGGGAAAGACAAGGAAAAAAAACCCCACACCAGTCTTCTCTTAGGAAAATAAGGTTTAATTAAAAAGTCTGCCATTGCTCTGCACTTAATTAGGGCTAACACTGCTGTTAATAAGTTTCTGATTGATAGTAAAACTGATGTCTGCACAGAAAACTACTTACTTGGTTCTAAGAGGCTGATAGTTTCATACAGAAAAAAGATTCTGTTTTGTAATTGTGCATAATGTTAATATTTGAAACATCCTTAAGGGTGATTGTACCTATTAAAATTTCATATGTGAAATGAGAAATAAATGAATTGGTGTTGCATTTTTAAAGGATCAGATTACTGTTGATTAAAGCTTTGTCTACACTTGAAATTTCCCAGTAGAACAGCTCTACTGGTGGTTGTAATAATAGGAGGACAAGCAGAGATAGGCAACCAGCAACAGCTATTTAAATTACAATGTCATACAGACCTGATTTGCAATGGTTTATAGAAGACTCTGGTTCTGATGTGGCTGTAGCAGTTAATACTGCAAACCTAGCTGCTGTTACTGAGTGTGTAATAAGAAAATAAATAAATAAAACAGAAAAAAAAGCCAGTATAGATGCAGTTGGAAAGTTACTGTTTTTCATTAAAGCTGAGTTACAGATCAGAGTATTTATCCACAATATGGTAATCTGAATACTACCACAAATTCATATGCTACCTGAGAAGTTAAATATTAAGCAACAGTAAAAGAAGGGGAAGACAAAGTGGAAAGACAGAGCAAGAGAGGGAAAGATGAGTAAAATTATTTGGAAGTAGAGGAAGGAAGCATTTGAGGATGCTAATCTTCACAGAAATAGGAAGGAAGAGAAACAGGCCTCTAAAGGAAAAGGAGAAATAAGAAATTCTCATGCAATCTACTTTTAATTTTTCAATAGTGCTCTTCCATGTAGCAAATACATTGAAGAGACTAAAAGAAGCTCTGAGGGTTGAAAGGGAAACACAGAGAAAAGCCACATCAAAAGGAGAAACAAGAAAGAGATTTGTGGAAGAAGAAATCTTTTGACAAATGAAAAAAATCAACAGAGAAAATGTAGGTATTGAAAAGGAGTGAGAAAAGGCATAAAGAAAAAAAAGAAGAAAGAAGAAAAGGGAAAAACACATGGAGGTCATTGTAAGAACTCTGTTTTGTTTAACAAGAGGTTTAATGTTAGGAGTCGCTGACATAATGAAAGTTTCCTCTCCAGTCTTTGGACAGATAACGTTCTCTTCTGCAATTCCAACACAAGCTCGACCACTTGGCACCTCCCTATTGCTTCCATCCACAAACAGACTGTCAGCATTGCCTTTGAGATACATCCAGCCTGTACTGTAATTCCTCACCCCTTTCTTTCCCTGACACAACCCAGCATTGGGCAGAAGGCAGCTTATAAGTGGTGGATCTTGCATCTCACAGGCTTCTTCCCTCTTTCATGGGAGCCCCACAGCATTTCACTGTACATCACCAAAATGGATAGATATGTCAGAATACACTTGAGGCTGAACATATGTGAGACTTGCATGGGGCAACACGGGGCATACATCTGGTCTGTGGCAAAAAGCACGAGGAGCTGTGCAGATAGAACAGCATACCAAATAAATCCAAGATTACAGAGGAAATGAGAATGAAGTCAGAACAGGTGATACCAAAGTCAAGTCTGTTGATGACCCAGCCACCAAAAGTGTGCCTAACCAATATATCTTAAGATTGATAGAGCTGGGAAATTATTTAATACCTCAGGATAGAAGAATGCTCCCATGACAAGTAAATATCACACTCTCTAAAGGTAAATTACACTTACTGTGTTCTGCTAGCGCTGTAAAAATGACACAACCCTTTCATTTGATGTAATGTATTTTCAAGCTTCCTTGGTTTGAAAGAGAAGGGGTGGTAGAAAATGCCAGTGTGTCTGCTGGGCTTCTGAAAACTTTATCTGTGTTACAAAAAAGTGGGTCAGATAACAGAATACCAGCACCCTCAAAACTGCGCCTCAGGAGGGAAAGAAGTTTATCACTATGCACCTATGGTGATCAGGTAGTACTCTCACGAGGTTGGCTAATGATGCAGCCACTGTTTAAATATGTTTAAATGCCCTTCAAGCAACTGTCTCAATGTCTCTAAATGAAAAGAATGAGCAGTGTCAGTCAATAGCTGAGGAGACAGATATTCAGGCCTCTATCTGACCTAACATTTTGGTGTCATGAGAACCAGAAAGCAGCCTGGACTTTGTAAAACCTTTGAATCACATCAAAAAAATACAGTGCCACTATTAGAGCTCATATGTGAAGTAGACTTTGCTACTGTGTGAGCACACAACAAAAAGAGAAAGAAAGGACAACTTCCTGCTTAAAGTGAAATTCTTACTAAATTCTGTCAGAAATCTGTAGAAATCTGTGTGCTTCTTACACTCACTGTGTTTTGTAGAACACACTTGTTTGTGCCCAGCTTCTCAGCAGACTTGACTTTGATCTGATCTGGAAAACAAAATTTAGAAGATAAATACTCCCCAAAAGGAGCCTGATTATGCAGACAACTATGTTCTTCAGTGAGACAATTACGCAATGTCAAAAACTTCTTAGTTTACTGTAAGATTTCTCCAAGTTTCCACAAGTGTACAGAGATTTTGGCCCTGTAAGAGAAATATTTCACACCTAAATAAAATCAAGGCTGAACAACTGTAAGAGGAATTTATAGATTATTGTGGGGATTAGAAGTCGTTTAAGTAAGTGGTTTCTCCTCAAACTGATAATCTCAGCAGAACTGCTTGAATAAGCTGTAACACAGAACGTACATATACTAAAGGAAATGTTCTCAGCCAACCAGGTGTGTATATCTTGCTCATATCATGTACCACAATGCCAGTTTACTGGAAAGACCTGTCCTTAGAGAATGGCTTTATCTTTGGAACAGTAAATCACACTGCAATTTACACATATGTGTAAAAAATCCTAAACTTGATGGTAGCTCATCCTTTTGAAAATTAAGATTAATTAACTTCTAAAGCCATTACTCCAAAGCTTGTTTTATTTAAAGAATTTAATCAACACACCAGAAATACAGTAGTGAGAACCATAGCAATTCCACTGGACAAAAAAAAAATACATTTCCAATTTGTCAAGCTTAAAATAAGTTCTGCTTAAAAATAAGCAATTGACAGCAACCTAAAATAGCTGTAATAAATTCAATAGACTGAAGCACTTGTGCTATAATGCCTCAAGCAAATTTATAAGCAATTTCCTAGAAAATTCTCAGAGTGTAAAGCATGCAGTTATCAGGAATCCCTGTTACAGATTCTGCCTTCATTTTTTCCCCCCTAAAGGTTAGTGACAAAAGTAAAGAAAGTAAATGCAAGTAAAACACAGCAAAATGGGTAAGTGAACACAAGCTGCCCACCTGGCATGATGCCTATTAGTACAGAATAAATAAATTACATACCTTTTTAGACAATTCTATATTTTGTTGTCTGACAAAAATACTATCAGTGGATGTCCTCTTACAGGTTACACTGCTGTTAGATTTTCTTCAGAGATAAAGGAAAGCTAAATCTTTCTGATTAAGAGGTTTGGGAGAGTAAAGAGGCAAATTCCTCAGGATGTATCTGTTTGTCTTTATATAGTCTGCTCATTTTGGCAAAAGGAATAGTTGCTTACTTGCAAGTTTTTCAGAGCTGATGGATCCCCTGTGATTTCTTTTAGGTTCCAAGTGAGACAGCAGGCTTCAAGGGGCCTTTATTTCCCAGCTCCTGGGTGGAAGGCACCAAGGACTTGTCCAATTCTCCCTTCTTTTCTTGGCAATCCTGATCTGCTTTGATGTTGATGCTGTAGATACTGACCTAACTGCAGGGGAGTACAATTAAAAGAAAAAGTAAAGACTACAATTTTATAAACACTAAAGTGTTGGGAAGAATACAGGTATGAACATAGTGCAACAGAGAACAATTACAAAAATACTATTCTAGTGTAACTCCACTGAACTATTTATTATAAAATATGCAAAAATAAGATCACAGACATTAGAGCTGCGTTATAACAGCTGAATTTTATTCTCTCCTAGAGTACAGAGGAAGAAGCTTCTCACCTTTAAATTTTAAATACAATCTTTTTGAGACAGAACTTTCTTAGTTTAACACCTTTATATGACTATTTTCTTGATTTTTAATCTTCACTAACTGGGATTCATGATGAAAATCACAGATATTATCTCATCACAACATTCAAATACAATTTAAAATGGCATCTAGCAAAAAAAGAGCAGTAACACTACCATCCCCACCTCTACTTCCTCAGGGCCCACTTCTGAGAAAAGTTTTCACTGTTTTTTATAAATCTTCTCCTGTGACACTCTAGAAACACTCCCTGACCTACTTCTTCTAAAGAGCTTAGGCCAAATACCAAGACTAGGTGTTTCTGGGCATGCTCAGCAGACAAGGTCATTCATGCCCTTTCCATATCTCCAGTTAGGGTGGCATGAAGCAGAATTTCATATGCCAAAATGAAATTTCTAGAAGTGTATTTAAGTCCTTTTTTGCATGTAGATGCCTCACTTTCAATTCATACAAGAATATTTAACTGTAATAAATATGCATATTATTTATTCTCCATATCAAGAGCTCACTGTTATCCTGTTACTTCTTTTTAAGGGATAATATTTTGCATTAATACTACCAATCTTCTGATGCTCTTAGAGCACTTCAGTAACATCAAGGATACTTCTTTCTAATGTTAATTAACGATATATAGTTACTAGGTAGTTTTATCTGCACTGTACAGACTGGTAAACTGCAACACATAAAATACAATGGCTTTATCTGAGGTCACATAGTGGATCCAGAGGAAAGAGGTCACAGATGAGACTTTTTTTAAGAGCTCTTTCCCCCATCTTGTTAAGACTAGCAATTCTTTTTTCAAAACCCTATTTGTTTTCTTTTACAAGAAGACTGGTACTTAGAAAGTATCTCCTTTGTTTGAAATAAATAGCTATGCACACATGCACCAAATGATCAAGGAATAAACACTCGTGTCCATCGGAAAGACAAGCTTCAATTTCACAGAACAGCCTCATCTGCTGCAGATGCAGATTCACATCTGCAACTATGACAGCTGTGGGCATAACTGATGACAGACATTTTAACTACCTCTTTTGCATGAACAATTATGTAGTTAAATACATAGTGTGCAGTGAATTGCACCCCAAAAAAATCTGAAGCTGAGTTTAGGCCTTTTTGAAAGATCTAGGCCTTACAAAGTGCTAGTTAATTGTATACCACATGAAAAAGGGCAGTTTATTTCCTGACAGTTTTTAGAAAAATAGGACCATTTAAGTTAATTATCTGTGTTAGCTCATTTGAACACCTGTTGTGTTTCATTCACTAACACCTGGTCCCAACTGTGGGTAAATGAAGAGGAAGTTTACTAATTGACAGACTACATTGTTTCTGTTTCTTTTGTTTTCATTTCAGCTTTTTTTCTGCTCAATTTAAGGAAGCAAACTTTAGCAAGATTCAAGATAAAAATGCAGAGATATCAAGCTGCTTATGGAAAATGCAATCAAGTATTCTCTCCATGAACACATCTAGCATACCAAGTTTCACGTCTAGTGAGTAGCTTTATTCTCCTAATCTCAGTGGCTTATGTACCAGTTTAAAAACATAAAGGAGAAGGAGAGCTTAAAGTGACCATTTTTGGGAGCTGTTCAAAATATTAGCCTGGAGTATTTTAGATTTAGATTTTAGGGGACAATAATTCAGTTATCATACTGGGAAAGGGAAAAAAATATTTTTAGGAAACGCCAGCAAACAGAGCAGACTTCTAAGCAGATTTCTTCTCAGAATGATTAAGTATACTTAGGCATTTTTTCAAGTCCTCACATAATTTTGGAAACATGCTTAAATAATTTACAGGACAGGAACACACATGTTTTTTGCCAAACTGAAGTTATAAGTCAGGCATAAGAGCATTTGGGCTTTAGGCATTAAATTTGCTTGTAAAAGTCAATCTGCCCCCAAAAGAAACAAGAAATCTCATGCACTGTACATAAATTTTATATTTTACTCTTCAGTCAAGCATGTTCATGTACCTGTAAATTTCACCAAAAATCACAGCAATAACACAGATTTCTAAACCAGAGAACATTTTCAATGTGCTTTGAAAAGCTCTCCTGAGAAAAACAAAAATAAGCAGAAGAGAGGGAAGAAGGAAAAAAAAAGCCCCAAACCTCGCTACCTGGAAACACCACCTTCTGTGAAATCAGACCCAAGAAAATATCAAATTCTCCTAGTGGGAAGTGAAGAAAATGAGGTAGAGTATTCCTATCATTAAAATATATCACATTCCATACAATATATAATGAATAAAAAATTGAATAAAGCATATTTCTAAAATCTAGCTTAAAATAATTTGAAATTACAGTATCGAACTAAAATATGTGTATCGACAAAAATATTTATTGCAAAATAATATTTACCCTCTATTTCATTAATATTATACTCAGTACACAGGTATTAGGCTTCTGCAGATTGAGTAGAAACAACATGTCATGGTAATACAACCTTTGGGTTTCTTGGAAACAGAAAAATATTCTGCTCTCCTGTCACATTTTGTGCTTTTCCTTTTTAGAAGATGTAAAAAGTTAAATGTATCTGGAAAAGCTTTAACTGCTATAAGGATCAGAATAATCAAAAGTAGTAAAAGAACTGCATTAATTAGTATTTCTGGTAAATAATGAATTATCAACCCTTTGCATAGCCCCCGGCCAAAACTATATATGGTCTCAGACTGACAACACACAAACCTCCAGAGGTATACACTAACTCGAATTGAGCTTGAGATCATTTGTTTAGCTATAAGTACATGGCAATGTTTAAATTAAATTTTTTATTGTTAAAGTATTGTTCTGGAATATTAAATTACTGCACCTATGTTTGAAATGCCAGTTTTAATCATACTGAATGATTTGTGACTTCATAAATTTTTGGTACAGATGGTAGGGATTTCCTGGTGGGAAACTCTGGTGCCAAATGCATTAACTCCTATGTAGAAGCTCATGTTGTCACATGGCACCAAGGGGTTAATTTTTTTACACATAGAATTCTCTACATGATAATGCACTTTTATGTTCCCCATCTGGCTATTGTAAAATCACAAAGGCTGTGAAGGCACAAGCAAGAAGTAGAAACTGCTGTCCTGATTTTCAAAGGTACAATCTGCAACTCCCACTCTTGTAAGTTGAGAGCCACAGGTGCTCAGAAGTTCTGAAAACCAGGCTATGTTAGGACATGTAATAAGCATTGTTAAAGAATTCTGCATGGTGTTACTGATCACTTTAAGTCCCTGTTTATTCTAAAAACTTCAAGTTTTTACTAAAAATGGAAAAACATTTAACTGCCACTTCAAATATTGCAATATGTAATACATATGAAAACCATAAGCAGCATAGAAGAACGCAAATAAGACAACTAGGATCCTCCAATGAAACATGCAGATGGAAGGTGGAATTCTGTCATCAGTCTACTATGACCATCTCTCAATATCTTTGAAACATCCAAACTTGATGAAAAATCTAAAATATAGATCTGCATTGAAACTAAGGCTTAAAAGGTATTGCACATTTACTGTGAAAGTGTAAATGGAGGACCACTAATATGGGGTTGTATTAGTAGATATTTTATTGCTAAGACAACCAGTCTGCTACCTGCTTCTTAAATGAAGAAAGAAGCAATTTAAATTAAAATCTACTGTACCTGAAATGTTGTATAGTATGAAAAGGAATGGTTTGCTATGAAATATAGAAGGTCTTGTTATATGCATTTATGTTATCATATGGAATTTAGTCTCAAACTTCATGAATATACATGATGAAAAGTCATTAAATGACATGGATAATAGCTTTCCACGTCTCCAGTTTCATGAAGCAAGGACAGTATTGTACTCATAGTGTGGCAGAGCAGGACTGGATTAAAAATATCTCATTTTTCAGGCCATTGTAGAGTTACGCGTTTACTTGTGGCTATTCTTCCACCCACAAGAATGCACTGAAACTTCCAAAGAAAAAAAAAAAAAACAAACAACTTTTTGTTCAGCTCTACTCAATTAGCAAGAAAGAAGAAGGATGTATATTAGTCCAGAATGGTTCTTCTGTAGAAGAAGGTGTGAGGCAAAACCAGGGGTCCATTTTCAATAGAGAGCTATTTCTCCTCCCACATACCAGCATGTTTTCTCAATGATTCACAGCCATTTCTCTTTCTACATGGCATTGAAGCCGGTTACAGAAGAAATTAGAGTTTTCTGTCATTGGTGTTACCTTTAAATAGCAGATATATTCATACCCTCTGCTTTAATTTCAACTAGGAAATAGTGCAACTGTTTTGTTGGACAGCTGAATGCTCAGTATTCTCACAGTGGTGTGGTCTGCAGCCCAGCCAGCAGGCTGAGAGCTCGCAGATTCCCTTTCCAGCGCTACAGTTCACTTGCCTTCAGAATGGCCAGATTTCCCTGTAGTTAAATCTTCTGGTTTTAAATTAAAATAATACTTTTATTACAGTAACAAGAATGTTGTGAGAATTAATTAAACCTGACCTGAACCCATACTTCTATATCATGTCAAAACATATGGGAAATCAGGTAAAGTAGGTTCAGGTAAGGCATAAACACAGCATAAAGCTTCTCCCAAGTTTATAAGCCTATCAGAAGCTCATGGGATGCAAGCAAAATATGTTAATGGGTTTGGGAGCTTTGGATAAGGCCCCTACAAATGTTCTGTTGCTCATAGTGTGGGGGGTTTTTTTAATTTTCCACCCTACTGGTTTCCACTGAGCCAACGCAGCATCTTCATGTACCAAATAAGAGGTGGAACACAAGGTAGAGAAGTGATACCTCCTCAAAACTCAGTGTTAGAAACTGGTTGTCAACTAATTCATTAGCTGCGATTTGGTGAACATAATCAACTTTCAGTAGCCTCAGTACTTGTTTTGGTAGAAGGAAACCCAAAATTTGACACATCTCATTTCTGCTAACAATACATTTTCAGCTGACTGCTTTAATTCAACAGAAAATATTTTACTTACCATGCTATGAAATTAGTTCATTATATCATTTTTGTCAATTTATTTTTTAACATCAAAATTGGTTTTCAGAAAATCCATACTACTTAAAGGCAAAAAACAGATCAGAACTACCACATCCATGGAATTCCTTGCAATTCAGTCAGTATTTATTTTGAGAGAGCATTGTGTACTTACCAGCCTCACCATTTCCCAGACCTGATTTTTAAAGCACAGGTCTCCCTTTCTTACTGGTTCAAAAAGCTTTTCTTAAGCTTGCTATAAAAGGTGTAAGAAAATTAGGGTCCATGAACAGATAACTACTATTTTTCACTGGTGAAGCAAAATGTATTATGGGATCACTGTGAAATCAGAAAGTTCGCAGGACTGGGAAAGCTTCAGAAGAACTCTACAAAAGTGACTCAAGTTCTGAAAAATGTGCCTTGGAGAGATTGAAAGGGAGAAGGTTATGAGGTTAAAAGGTGATTTAATCTTGGTCACTAAGTATCCACATAAGGAAAAGATAATTGCTATTATATGGCTTTTTAAAGTAGCAGCCAATGGTTTAACAAGATACAACAACTGAAGTAGAAGCTAGAAAAAAGCTAGTCTTTTGCTATTCTGTAACTCACTTGGCTAACAGAAAGCTAACCCGTTGCCACTGCATGCACCACAGAAAATTTGTTTACTGCAAACAATTTACACTTACCATTTCTTCTGATTTCATGTCAAAGTAATATTTTCCATTAAACAATTCAACAATTCTGTCCTAACAATCACTACTTTTCAGTAATAAAAAAATAATTCCCGGCCTCCTGTTTTTAGACTAGTGAGCTAGAAGTGGCTACTGAAAATGTAATTGTCACATCCTAGTGAAGGATGCCTGTCACTTTATATCAAAGCAAAATACTCTGGAGTTTCATTCATATGTTTAATTTTAAGGTGAAACATAAAATTAATATTTTAGTGAATTTTCCCCAAAACTTTTATTATCAAAATGTCCCCAAAAAAATTTGCTATTTTCTTTTAGCCTCCAATTCTCCTTCCCAATCTCCCTCAGGACTTAAATCCTGAGGAACCTGGAACTCAATTTAAAAAATAAAAAATGGGAAGAATACATTCATTTCAGGACACAAAACTGTAAGTATTGGTAGGTGACAATGCCCATTGTTCTGTTATGCAGAGATAGGACTAAACTCTCTCCAGAGTAAGGCAGTGACAGACAACAGATAACTTGATATCTTTAGCTGAAGTTAAGTAGGTGAAATGTACCACATGGAACCTTGAAAATCTCTGAAGACATTTTCTGTGCCTTTATAAAGGAGCAAAAAGTACCACATTTTCTTAATAGGTTTCTTATTGTTGCAATGCAGGAAGTAATTTATTAGGCATCCTAGACTACTTTAGCTGCACAAAGGTTTTCGAGAACTACTGCAGGGCCAGAGTCTCTGAGCACACTTGGAAGAATGAGCAAGAAATCCAATAGTGTAGATTGCACAGGAAAAGGAAGCCCCTGACCCTTTCCTACTAGAGAGCAGCATATGAGCCATGCTCTCAGAGAGCAAAAGGCAGCAGGACTCCTGCTAGTCTGCTCTTTCAATGAGCTGACACTCTCTTGTATTTTAACGGATTTGCTTTTCATTGGTTACTATTGTGCATGCTTCTATTGGTACATGTTAAAATAGAAATGAAATAGAAAGTACCTCATCTTAAATTACATACAAAAATCCATCACACCAGCATTGCCCCATTATGCAGAGGCAACCCTGTGCATTAACATTCATGGAAACAGAGTTCATGAGTCACCTCAGGGCTTATGCTCCCCATATAGGTAGAGCCTGAGCCTGTCGTGGCAATAATACCCCTGGCACCAAGATGGAGCATGCCATCTGCACTGCAGAAAGAGCTCTGGCAGCAAGCAAATTACCAGGGAGGCATTAGCTGTAGCCTGGAAGGGTCAAAGTTGTGATGGTAGCAATAGTGCCTGTAACAGTATCTTTAACCCCATTAGAGGAGCACAAGCTATTATTCAGGGTGGGAAGAAAGGTAATTTGCAAAAACAGAATTCAAATCAGAAGATGATCTTATGGCTTTTGTATTACTATTTCCAAATTAAGCAATAAAAAAGAGTGTGAATTGTATTCTATTAATTCATGCGCAGTATTTTCATTCTGGTGTAGTCAACACAACAAGGGGTGAATTAATGTTACTTTGTTCTGACACTGTTATGATTACAAAATGCTAATTTAAAAAATATTTATATTGCTAATTAAGGAAGAAGGTCAGAAGTTCTAAGCTCTGTCTGCAATCAACACAGTTCACTGCTCTGAATTTTACAGGTTCTGAGCTGTGAATTGTGCTGATTGCAGGCACTGCTCAGGATTCTTATTAGCCAGCCAAACCACCCAATTTCTACAAACCATTTTATAATATATTCTATTGTATTATGTTGTGCACATCCTACTACCATGATGCAAACATTAATATCATGAAGTATGACAATAAAGCTCATTCTATATCAGCATAAAAGGTACACATGGATTTTAGAAATAAAACAAAGTAAAAAAAATAAATAAAGGCAATAAAGCTATGAACACTTCATCATGCTGACAAAAGAAGAAAAGTGAGATAATTGTACAGAAAAGAAAGTGAG